>JBAIZL010000001.1:211231574-211314074 GCA_036971475.1 Prosapia bicincta
AAAAGAAACTATTACAAAATATATATATATATATATATATATATATATATATATATATATAATTAATAAATAAAATTATATCAAATATAAGAATAGTTTTAGTTTATACATTTTCCAATAAATAAGTATTAGCTTCATCAGGAAAAACAATCTTATCTGTAAAAATACCTCTGAAGATGATTACTTTGTAGTCGAAATGTACATAAGGTTAAAATAAAATTTGTTGAATTTGTGGTGAGAGGTTGTTTTAATTAATATAAAGGAAAAACAATGATACAACAATCAACTAATGTTGAAATAACAATGGACTGAGTGAAAAAAAATTAATCTTGTTATTCTTACTTGGTTGTGTAAAATTCTGTTACTTTGTTTAAAAAAAAAGTGTTTGTTATATCTGAATAGCAATTCATTTAGTTATTAATAAAACCTGTTAGCTTACAAACCAGATAGATATTTACCAACAGAATTTAGATATTTATTAATTAAATATATATTAATTTGAGAAATACTGATCAGTGAAATAAAAGTGATATAAACAGAAACTTACAAACTGGGTGAGGTCCAGTCAGTTAATTAACCTATATAGATACCATCCTGTTTAATTAATTTATAATTTAATATTAATAAATTTATCACTGATTTAAGTAAAGATCTTTATGCCACAGGAAACCTACTACCCTATTCTAAATTTGGTTTATTATAGTTTATGTACATTTTATCAACATTCATTTGTTAACTAAAAAAAATTAAAACAAATTTTTATAAAAATTAAAACAAATTTTTATAAAAATTAATTTATATGTACTACAATTAAACCATATTATATGTTTATTGGTATTTATACTTCAATGTAATTTTTGCCATGACATCAATGATCTTATAAATAGTTTGGTGTTTTGAATTCACTTGAATTTGTTCATTAATTAATTTGTCTACAACGTTATGTTTATAAATTTCTAATGCTACATATATATTCATTTTAACCCTTTATTTATTTCTTTAATTGATTTCATATTTCCTACTTCAGGAAGTCTGTGTCCATATTGATACAATGAAGAGCCAAATTTGATTTATGTTTGGTTTTATGCAAGTGTTTGTTCTTTATATCTTTCCTTTAATTTCTTCTTTGTTTCTCCTACAAACAATTGATTACAATCTTGACATTTTATATTATATGGACCATTTTTTTGTGCATATTGTTTTGATTATTGTTATTGTTTATTATATTTTTTAATTTTATTGTTAGTTCTGTAAGTGATATGAACATTTGTTTCTTTAAATAAACTTGTAATTTTGTTTATTTCGTTACCTGTGAATGTAACAGTTGTCCAAATTTTTTCTCTTGTATTATTTACAAAATTATTGTGTCTCTGTCTTCTTATTAGGTTTTTATTTAATTTTTCTACAGTTTTTTTTCATATCCATTTTCTAATGCAATTTGATATATTATATTATTCTTTTTTATTTGATCATTTATTGTTCACTGGTATTATGTGCATTCTATATAATAAACTGTACGGTGCTGGAATTTGGTTGGAAATTGCTGGATCCAAATACAAAAATTTGTATGTATCAATCTCGCCATGACAAATTTCAATTATTTTTTTCTAAAAAAAGTCCTTTTTGCAATGATGTTCTTCTTTTTAATGGATACTCTTAATTTTGAATACAACACAAATGATTGGAGTTTGTTCACTGATTCCTCTCCAGATGGAAGCACCAGCAATGTTATATATAAAGAGGTTTTGAGATAATAAAAGTATCAACAAAATTAAATATTACATTGAGGTAGTAAAGGAAGAGAAACATTTTAGAAAATTTAGAAACTTTAAGTCAAAACTAAAGAAAGAAAATATAATAAATGAACAAGTAAATGGACAAGATTATTTGTATACCACTAATTCCATCAGATTATCCTTTCAAATGCAAAAGAATACAATTTCCATTTAAAGATTGGTTTGAGATGACAATTAATAAATCACAATGACAGTCTTTAAATGTAACTGGAATTTATTTGAGAGATGACTGTTTCTCCCATGGACAACTTTATGTTGCATGTTTTAGAGAAAGCTCTTCAATTAGTTTAGTGATTCTTGCTCCAGATGGAAGAATCATCATGTTGTATATAAAGAGATAAAGTATCAGCAAAAATTAAAAATAAAATATCTAACACGTTTAGTAGATCTTTTTGATGTGTTTTTATAAAAAAAGATAAAAAGTTGTTTAAAGACAACTTTAAACTTGTGCGGGCAAAGCCGGAACGGGATGCTAGTGTGTGTATATATGTGTTGTAATATTTTCTTTTTATTATATATTATGAATGAATGAATGATTCTTTAAAATGTATTTTTTCAAAAATTGTCTTTAATAAAATTTCTTTTTTTATTTAGTTCAAGGTAGGTTAGTAAATTTTCTAATTTATTTTAAGATAAATAAATATTCTAGAGCTTTCTTTTTTTAATAACAAGTTTAATGTATCATTTAAAACAATTTCTTAGCAATTATAAGTTCTATTAATAAATTACAATTTTTTCTTTTTTTAAAGTTTTACAAATTTACTATAAGTGTCCTCTATTATCATAAGTCTTATTACTCTAAATTGTATTTCTCTTTTGGCAGCAACTGTTTTTATTTAATTTAGCATAAATTGATGTTAATTTTGGTTTAGCACAAGCTCTCTTAATCTCAGGTTATCTGGTAGGTTTTAAATTTTGAATAATGAAATCTTATTTGGCACTCTAAAGTACAAGAACAAAAAAATCTAAGCTATAAATGTTATAAACTATGTTACAAATTAATTTATTTCTAAGTAAAATTGTCCCTTAATATTCTTTCTAAATGTTTTCTTTTATAGTTTAATTTTATAATAAATTCACTGGTTTCTTTTCTTTTATAAATATCTGATTGCAAAATTTCAAAAATGTAGTATTGGATCTAGCCTAGATACTTAAGTGTTTTAGATTGCAGATTCCACTTTTCGGCCTTTATCAAAATATTTAATAAGATCTTTTTAAATAAATAGTTTTAATTAATTTTCTTGAAAGTATTTTGTAGTGTTAATTGAATTCGAGACTAACACTCCCGCACTAAGTTTAAATTCTTCAAATTTTATTGGCCAATTCTGAAACACGTCTGTCTTGTTTGAATAGGTTTGAACAACTGAAGCCACGCATTTAAAAATGGCTAAAACAAACTATTTCCTTTTCTTAATTGTTGTTACCGGCTTTACGGATGCTGTATTCACTGCCTTGGTACATTTCATGTTCTTAATAACTAGATTTGAATTTCTTTGCAGGTAACTGCATTTAAATACTATATCTCCCGACTAAGTTTAAATTATCAGCTGTTCTGTTCACAATGCGTGCGCACCTCCCTTAATACGCCAGCCATTCCATCTTGGTTTATTTGTGCAACCTAAAACGTTTCACTTTCTTAACACTTAAAGGCTTTTACTTTTATTTACATTGTTTTAGTGTACTTTTCAAACTGTTACACATTAAATTGTGTCTATTATATTGTTTTTTTTTAATGGTGGTTATTGTTCTAAACTTGTGATTAAATGTTACGATTTTGCCAATTTAGGTTATGTTTACATTTTTCTTTTTTTTCATAATTGGTTATTTTATGGTTTGAATTTACTTACATATTTATATTATATTATACATAGTGCCTTTCTTACTTACTATTCCAAAATGTTACAGTGTATATATATACGGCCTATAGCCGTTACAGTATATATATATATATATATATATATATATATATATATATATATATATATATATATATATATATATATATATATATATATATATATATATATATATATATATATATATATATATATATATATGAGGCCTATAGCTTACATTATTGTAATTTTCAATCCTGATGATGTTGGTACTGTTTGCTAACGAAAAGCTTTGGATATAAAATAATAAATATTCTTGTATTTGAATAACCTATGTTGTTTTAAAATATAAATATATATATATATATATATATATATATATATATATATATGAAGTTAATATATTACTATGTAAGTAATTTTATCCACCATTAAGTGCAATAAATTTACCTTGAGTGATGAGGCACCTTTCGGTCAATTGACCATTGTCGAATCACTGATGTTTTTCTGTTGTAGATGTTCGGTCTGTGAAGTTGGTGTTTGTTGACGTTACATGCACTTTTTCTAGATCTGTGTGTATGATATTTCTATATAGTATGTCTTCTGTATATGTTGTTTGTAGATTCATTAAATTGTTGTGTATGTTTTTATAAATGTGGTATTTTTCTAGTGAGTTTAGTTCTATTGGGTTGTTATTTATTTCAAGTATGGTTAGGTTATTTTCGTAATTTGTTATTTCGTGTTTATGGGATATTAGGTGTGCTGCAACATTTGTTACTTTGAATTTTTGTTTTTGAATGCTCTATAATGTTCTTCAAATCTTATTTTAAATGTTCTGGTTGTTTTTCCTATGTAAAAAGCGTTACAGTTGTTGCATGTGATTTTGTAAATTCCTGATAGGTTATGTTTTTCTGAATTTGTTTTGTGGTTTGTGTTATTAAGATATTTTATTATTTTGTTGTTTGGTTTGTAAGTTGGAGTGCAGTATTCTTTGTTGTATATATTTGTTATTTTTTCTATTTTGTTATTGGTGTATTTATATTTTAGGTAGATTTTTTTATTTTCATTATTTTCGTGTTCCGGTTGTAGTGTTGTGTTGAGGTTAGGTTTTTTTGTGAATTTATTGTATATATTTTTTATAATGTGTTTGTTGTATCCATTTTCTATTGCTATTTTTGTAATGTTATCTAATTCTTCATTTAATTTTTGTTTGTTATCCTGTGTGTATTTTATTGCTTTATTTATCATGTTACTGTAAGTGTTAATTTTGTGTGTCCAGGGGTGGTTAGATTTGTAGTGTATTGTGGTGTTGTTGGAAGTAGGTTTCCTGTATACTGTAGTTTCTATTTTATTATCATTTATATTTAAAGTAATGTCGAGGAAGTTGATTGTTCTATTTGTTTCTGTTTCAACGGTGAATTGTATGTTTTCGTTGTATGTATTTAGTTAGTTTAATATTATGATGTGTTCGTTGTGAATGGTAGGTTGGTATATTACAAGTATATCGTCTACATACCTTGTCCATAGTGAGATATTGTGTGTGTTTATTATAGGTTTAATTATTATTTGTTCAAAGTGTTGTAAATTATTTCTGAGATGACAGATGATATGGGTGAACCCATGGGGAGTCCTGTTGTTTGTTTATAATATTTATTGTTAAATTGGAAGTAATTTTGGTTAGGGGGGTGATGTTGATCGCCTGCACGTGGTGCCCCCTGCCTGAAATAACTGAACGATCAACACGAGGCTCGCCTTTAGCACGCTGACCATAAAATGAGAGGCCTTCAACAAAAAAAAAGAGTTTTAAACGGTCCTTCTCAGGACCTGGACGCGAGCCTCCGCATTCTGTATTGGAATGCTGGAGGCCTCAACAGCAGTAAATTTGTAGAATTTAAACGAAACGTCATCAATTTCGACGTAGATATATATTTTATAGCCGAAGCCGGAGCGGCAACGGACAATATCCAATACTACAACATAGCTAACTACATGACTTACACGCTGAATCGATCTCGACAAATAGCATCAGGAATTATTGCCGGAATAAAAAGTGACCTGCGTGCCAAGTTTAAGACACTCCATGAGATGCGGGAGGGGGACAAGGCCGAAATTCTTCTTGTCGAAGTCTGGAAGTATAAAAAATGTTTCAGCATTGTAAGCCTTTACAACCCACCGGGAAATGTACTGCCAACTTTATACGTGGAAGCTACGCTTCAACCAAACAGCATTATAGTTGGAGACTTCAACAGCCCGTCCACAAGATGGGGTTACTCCGCGACGACCCGAGCCGGTGAAAGGGTAGAAGATATGGTTGACGACAATTTATTGGAAGTCGTTGAAACACCCCCAACATTCCTGTCGTACTCTGGCAGTACTACTAGACCGGACCTGGTGATCCTGGATCCGCAACTGTCTCAAAAAACTAAAGTTAGGCTTCTGGATGACGCAGCAGGGTGCGGACACCGAGCGATACTGATACATACAAGCCTATTCAAAACGCTCAAACCTCCATCTAGAGCTCCCCGATGGAATTTTGTGAAGGCGAACTGGACGGCGTATAGCGCACTTACGGACGACATCGTAGCAAAAAGCATTGACTGGAGTTCGCTGGAGAAGGCTGTCGAGAGCTTTAATAAAACAATCCTAGAATGCAGCACGTCCTGCATACCAAGGGGTCAGGTCAAAGCCTACCGGCCCTTCTGGAATGACAAACTGGATGAGCTGAAAAATATAAGGAATGCAGCAAGAAGGGAAGCAGAAAGAACAAATGATATCCTCGACTGTTCGGCCTTACGCAGGGCACAAGCACAACTTCAAAAAGAAATAAAACAGTCTAAAAGAGAATCCTTCCGAAAATTTCTAGGCACCCTTGACTTTCGGAGGGATGGGGCAAAAGCACACAAATTTATATCGCGACTCAATAGTGACTCACCGCCTGCAGAGCAAGAACCCTTCACGAAGGGAACAAGATGCTATACTGAACCAAGAGATATCGCTAACCTACTGTGTAAGCACTATGCGAACATCAGTCGTGTAAACCAGCCTAAAAGTGCATACAAAAAGCTGTTAAAGCACCCCAAAAGCTCATGCCCAACTAGAGAAGACAGCAGAATATGCTCAGAGGATTTCACGTTGGCCGAGTTGGAACAAGCACTCCAGGAAACAAAAACAGGGAAAGCTCCAGGTGTGGATCACATTTTCTCGGAATTCCTTATTAACTTGGGCCAAAAGGCAAAACTGCTCTTCTTGGAGATAGTGAACCTATCCAGGGCTAGCCATGTACCTCATCAATGGCGAAAAGGTGAAATAGTGCCAATCCATAAGAAAGGCAAACCTATCAGTGAAGCAGGAAGCTACAGACCAGTTGCTCTAACGAGTGCATGTAGTAAAGTAATGGAAAGAATGGTTGCCCGCCGACTGAGCCAATTCTTCGATTTACACAACACCATCGATGATGACCAAGCAGGATTCAGACCGAGACGAAGTACGATGGATCAAGTAGTATACTTCTCACAGTGTGTCAAAGACGGCTTCCAAAGGAAAATGTCCACCCTGTCTGTACTAATAGACCTAAAAAATGCCTACGACACCGTTTGGAGAGAAATGCTCATACACAAGCTAGCCCAAAGTGAAGTTAGGGACAATTTATTTAAGTGGATCAAATCCTTTCTGTCGCAACGACTTATTAGAGTAAGATATACAGGAGGAATGTCCAAATATCGTATCCAAAGACAGGGATTAGCACAAGGAGCCGTAATCAGTTGTATACTCTTTAATTTGATGATCAATGACGTACTCACGGCAGTTCGAGCAGTGCCTGGAGTACAAGGCCTACTCTATGCAAATGATCTAATTCTCTGGGCTAGTGGTAGCAACATCAAATCACTAGAAGAAGCAATAAACAAGGCACTGACTAACCTGCTGCTTTGGACGGAGACTAACACGATGTGTGTGAATGCGAATAAATCAATTTACCAACTTTTTACACTTTCAACAAGGCGACCTGAAATCTCTCTGCGATACGGGAATAGCGAACTCATGGAGAGCAATATCTGCAAGTACCTGGGAGTTTCAATAGATTCCAAAATGACCTGGAAACCACACATCAAAGAAAGCGCCAACAGAGCCATTAAAAGAGCAAGACTGCTGAAACGCCTAACTGCCACAACATGGGGAGCAAATCAGGATGTACTGAACACAGCGTACAAAACATATATACGCCCCATACTCGAGTACGGAGCTGAAGCAACAATCACAGCGTCAAACACCACATCCCAAATCTTGGATAGAACCCAAAATGCAGTCCTCCGAGTCATCACTGGTGCACCAAAATCGACCCCGATAGCAGCAATGGAGGCACAGTTGGAAACAGAGCCAATGCAGTTTAGAAGAGAAAAACTCAGCCTCGGGTTTTGGGAGAGAAACAAAAGGACGTACAGCCACCGATGGGCAAACTTTAAAGAAGCCACAACGAGGCTAAAAACACAAAAAACTCCGATAACCACATATAAAGAGTTGATTAAGAAATACAACATCAACATTGGCACTCATACAACAGATATCAGGAAACATGAAGTGTTCAATTCACTGCCCAAGGGAATCCTAAATCTTCTTGACCACAACATCCCAAAGAGGGATTGTAACCCACTAGAACTAAAGGCTGCAGCCCTCAGAACCATCAACACAGTCTATCCAGAGACACAGTGGCTACATGTATATACCGATGGATCGTGCCTCCCAGACAAAGGACAGACTGGAGCTGGTTATTACTGTAATCTTTTCGAAGGATCGCTAGCAGTTGGCAACAACCAAAGTAACTTTGACGGTGAAATAACCGCCATACTAGCGGCATCAAACGAAATGAAGAAAATAAAGACACCGGCACAAGCAGTATTTCTTGTAGACTCAATGGCTGCAATAATGGCCGTAACAAATAACAAGAAGACCGATTGCAGATCCACTCTAGCCTGCCGTCAAAATTTGTCAAAACTAATGAATAGGGGATGGAAAATTGAATTACAATGGATCCCCAGCCACGTGGATATAAGAGGTAATGAATTAGCCGACTCATTGGCAAAAAAAGGAACAACGCTCCAACAGCCGAGCGTAGCAACTTCGCTCCCCTCCATAAAAATACAAATAAATGCTGCAATAAAGAGGAGCACTCAAGCCTACTTACGAGAAGCATCTCTTAATAAACGTTGGGCTACTCTTGTCAAAAACGGGCCAATTAACATGTTACCCCGACAGGACGGGGTTGCACTTTTTAGACTCACAACTGGACACGATTACCTAGCTGCACACCTAAACAAGATACACGTCTTCTCGTCTCCCAGGTGCACCCTATGTGACAGCGGGGAGGACATGACAGCTGAGCACCTCCAGTCATGTACAGCTCTGGACCATGGACCCCTGAACGACACGAAGGAAGAAGAGATCTCTCGCCTCTACTGGTCAGCGCGCCACCAAATGGCCCAACAGCCAAGAGTGGGCGTTGGCTAGTAAGTAAGTAAGTAAGTAAGTAAGTAATTTTGGTTACATATGTGTTTGGTTAGCGTAATGATACTATCTATTATGTTTCTTTTTTCGTTATTGTGTATCAGTTTGTTTTTTATTATTTCTATGGCTTCTTCTATTGGGATACTAGGGTACAAAAGTATTAAATGTTGCAGCACACCTAATATCCCATAAACACGAAATAACAAATTACGAAAATAACCTAACCATACTTGAAATAAATAACAACCCAATAGAACTAAACTCACTAGAAAAATACCACATTTATAAAAACATACACAACAATTTAATGAATCTACAAACAACATATACAGAAGACATACTATATAGAAATATCATACACACAGATCAAGAAAAAGTGCGCGTAACGTCAACAAACACCAACTTCACAGACCGAACATCTACAACAGAAAAACATCAGTGATTCGACAATGGTCAATTGACCGAAAGGTGCCTCATCACTCAAGGTAAATTTATTGCACTTAATGGCGGATAAAATTACTTACATAGTAATATATTAACTTCATAAAGTCAGTGCAACGGAAAAACAATGGATAACGTTAAATATCAAGAATATATGTATATATATATATATATATATATATATATATATATATATATATATATATATATATATATATAGGTTAGTTTTGGTTGGTAAAGATTATTTAGATTTTTTGGACTAGGAGACTGACAGACTTACCTTGGTAAGAGTCCACTCTGTAGTCTTGAAATAGAAACACATAAAAGCACTTAAACAATGATATATTTCAACCACAAAGTGGTCTTTGTCAATCAAGGAGAAAACACAAAAGAAATATGAGAGAATGAAAATCATATTTTTCATTCTCTCATATTTCTTTTGTGTTTTCTCCTCGATTGACAAAGACCACTGTGTGGTTGAAATATATCATTGTTTAAGTGCTTTTATGTGTTTCGATTTCAAGACTACAGAGTGGACTCTTACCAAGGTAAGTCTGTCAGTCTCCTAGTCCAAAAAATCTATATATATATATATATATATATATATATATATATATATATATATATATATATATATATATATATGTATATATATATATATATATATATATATATATATATATATATATATATATATATATATATATATAATATTATCCATTGTTTTTCCGTTGCACTGACTTTATGAAGTTAATAAATTACTAATTTTGAGTAATTTTATCCACCATTAAGTGCAATAATTTTACCTTGAGTGATGAGGCACCTTTCGGTCTTTGACCATTGTCGAATCACTGATTGTTCTCTGCTGTGGATGCTATGTCCGTGAAGCCGGTGTTTGTAGAAGTTACGCGCACTATTTCTTGATCTGTGTGTATGAGGTTTCTGTATAGTATGTCTTCTGTATATGTTGTTTGTAAATTCATTAAGTTGTTGTGTATGTTTTTATAAATGTGGTATTTTTCTAGTGAGTTTAGTTCTATTGGGTTGTTATTTATTTCCAGTATGGTTAGGTTATTTTCGTAATTTGTAATTTCGTGTTTATGGGAAATTAGGTGTGCTGCAACATTTGATACTTTAGAATTTTTATTTTTGAATGCTCTATAATGTTCTTCAAATCTTATTTTAAACGTTCTGGATGTTTTTCCTATGTAAAAGGCGTTACAGTTGTTGCAAGTAATTTTGTAGATTCCTGATAGGTTATGATTTTCTGAATTTGTTATGTGGTTTTTGTTACTAAGATATTTTATTATTTTGTTGTTTGGTTTGTAAGTTGGAGTGTAGTATTCTTTGTTGTATATATTCGTTATTTTTTCTATTTTGTTATTGGTATATTTATATTTTAGGTAGATTTTTTTATTTTTATTGTTTTCGTGTTCCGGTTGTAGTGTTGTGTTGAGGTTAGGTTTTTTTGTGAATTTATTGTATATATTTTTTATAATGCGTTTGTTGTATCCATTTTCTATTGCTATTTTTGTAATGTTATCTAATTCTTCATATATATATATATATATTGTAACATTTATAGAATGGGCTATATAATGTTGTTTAAAAATTGATTGGAGGAATAGATTAGAAATAACTCACACAAAATATGAAATCGGAGAAATTAATTAAGAAATTGGTTAGATTAAATTGAAACTAATTTTAGGTGAAAGCCTAGAAAAGGTTATAACATTTAAAAAATATTTGAACTGTAAAATGCATTAGGAAATTTATTGGATCAAATAACCTAACAAATAAAATTAGAACAAGATAATCTAATAATAATTATATTTAAAAAAATTTGTAAACTTTATTAACATAGGGCATAAGAAATTACTTGAAGGAAAAGGTAAAACACGATTGTAAACAATGAGATAGAGGTTATGTTTGTATTAACCTAGGCCAAACGCACACATTTCGGAATTATTACAAAAGTAAAAAGCAAAGACACTGCACACACAAATAATAGTAATTAAATAAACACTGGAAGGTTTGTTGAGGATAGGATAGGTGAAGCAGTATGTTAACCAAATTAAAACGGGTGAGAACAATTTCGTTGGCTTATTAGATTTAAAGCCAAGGAAATAGGTCAGTGTTATAGTCGACTCTAGTGGGAAGAAACGGAACTTCGTTACATGAAAGCAAAGGTTTATGGATAATTAATATGAGGTTTGGAAAAGGAATCGCCGCCATGTTTTAAACATTTTAAGAGTAAAAACGACAAGTCTAGCGTGGGTAGCCGAACGAAGCGTAGGCATTTTTAGAAGCCAAAATCCCGTGAAGAATCTCGTCAAAATTATACGAATTTGTGAAGAAACTTGGCCAAATTAAAACGAGGATAAGTGAATTTAAAATCTATAATACAGTATTAATATAATTGAAGTAACTAAAAGGAGTTTAATTGTGTGAGATATAAAATTTAAAGAGAACTGAATCTTAAATGAACAAACAGCCAAACTCCGAAAATTAATAAGTACATAGCGCTATAAAATTAACTTTTAGTGAACTTTTAAAATTATAAGGAAATTTAAAATTGTACATTATTAGAATATCTTGAGATCAAATAATAGTTTAGTAGTAAGAAACCTAATCCAGTTCAAACAGTTTAGGGACCTTTTTGCTTATTCCAAATTTAAGTTTTTACATCAGGAAGCTATTTATTAAAACTATTTTCTAAATTTAATCTTGTTTATCAAAATTTATTTAATTAACCAAAGAGTAGAAAGATATAGCCCATGCATATAAACCCCGAGATATTAAGAGATCTTAGAAATAGCCGAGGGTATAAAATTTTGTAACTAAGATCCAAGGAATTGAGTTTAGCCTATTGTGTTAAAACTTGTTAACTTTTATTTTTTTTTTTTGGTTCTGTTTATTGTTTAAATGTTGAAATAAAATTGTTATAAGAAAGAATTAAAATATTCTTGAGTAGTTTTTGGTTTTAAATAGAGAAATTATATATCTTCATTTAAATATTCATTCAATAGTAAAACCCCGTTGTGTGATATATATTATAAATATTACATTTGGCACACCAACGTGGGGTACGATTATTAGAAAAATATTAATAAGAAAAAGGCACTCTGAAGAATAGAAATAATTGAATATTTGTACTAATATTGTTTTTTTTCAGGACTTTACAATCATAAGTTGACATTTTTAATTACTTTCAAAATTTAAATATAAAAGGGGGTTTTGAAGTTTTAACTAATAAAGTATAATGGAATCTGAAACCGGTGCATACAATTTAAAGGGGGGGAAAAGCTAAAAGGACGGAAAGGATGGAGGAATATAATAAACATAGTAGGCCTAAGAAGGGTACAGAAATTGGGGAGGCTGCAAAAGGAAAATATGTGACTTTAAAGGAGAAAATAGACGAAAAGGAAGAAGAAACTACCATAGGCCAAATAGAATTGGAAAAAGGGACAAGCTTGGAAGTGCAGGAAGTAGAAATGGAAGGCACAGATATGCCAATAGGAAACATTGAGGTAGAGGAAGATAGGGGACTACCACCTATGTAAACCCAACAGGAACGGGTAAATAATGAGAATGTAGATTTAAGGGATATGATGAGGACTTTAATGGAAATGAGAGTAAGCATAAATAAAGGGAGAGATGATATAAATAGAAAACTAGATAAGATAGATGAAATAAAAGGGGAGATGAAGGATATGAACCGGAAATTAAATGAGAAATTAGAGGAAAATAGAGACGAAATGAGAGAGATGAAGGAAGATTTCAAATTCATAACACAGGAAATAAGGGAGGAAAGTAAGAAAATGATAGAGGATATGAGGCGACAGTTGAGGACAGAGAATAATGCTGTAATAGAGGATGTGAGAAGAGACTTAGAGGAGGAAGATAGAGAATTAGAGGAGAAGATTAAGACAAAATTTGAGGAAACAAATGAAATAATAGCTGATGTGATAGAAATTAATAAAAAAGAGATAGAGAAAGTAGACAATATAACAAAGCAAAACAGGGAAGAGTTAAGAGTTTTAAATAGGGAGATAGGGAAAATGGAGGACAAAGTGGAGAAAAACACAGAAGAGTTAGGAGAGATAAAATTAAAGGTGATAGGAGAAAGAGAGATAACAGATGAGCGTTTTAGGAAAGTCGAAGATGTAAGGGAGAAAATATTAGGAGAGCAGGGAAGGTTGAGAAATAAAATAGGAAAAATGGAAATACTGCCAATTAAAAATTTAACAATTCCAACTGCATTTAATAAGAAGACTGAAAAGATAAATAAAATGATAATGATAATAGGAGAAATAGGAGGAGTTAATTATCCGTTTCAATGCTTAGTGGTAACAGGTTTATTTAGAAAATTTATCATAGGTACGGATATGTTAATGAATGTGGAGGCACAACTCGATTTTGGAAAATGGGAGATGGAATTTAAATATGAGAATAACAGAGAAAATCGAAACTATGAAGCAGATGAGAGATACAATGGAGATGTAAACAGTGTTAAGGCAAGGACAGGCGTGGGGACAAGAAAAGAGCATGGTGCCCACAGTCAGTCGGAAAACTAAGAAAATAGGAAACCCAGTAATAGAAATTAAAATAGAGGAAACAAGTTTACAGGCTTTAATAGACACAGGCAGTAATATGACATGTATCCAGGAGAACTGGAAAAGGAAAATAAAAAAAAATCAATAAAGTAGGAAGGGAGATATTAAATATAGATGAAGGAAGCAATATGAATAAACTCTAGATGATTATGTGTATAAGAAAACGTTAGCAGGAGATAAGTTTTTAAGGGATGGTAACTATATCTACGATAATTTATTAGTAACTTCGTCGAATAATGAATAAAGATAAATATGAATCTATGATAATAAATATTGAAGCATCGTTGTAATAAAAATATGGTAATTGTGTATTTAAACTTCGTCGTATTGTAAGGGAGAATCTGCGTTGATAAATAATGGAACTTCGTCGTATATATTATATATTATAAAAGAAAAATGAATCTATGATAAATAAGTATTAAAACAAAATTTATATTCGTTGATATAGGGACAGTGTAATCGAAGAAGCTATAGATATGATCAAATAGAGGATATAAGATTGCAACCTTTAAAAATATTAGATGTTAAACTTCATACAAAATAAACTGAAATGATATAAGAACATAATTGAACTGGATGTAAGATTAGAAGGTGAGATAAAATACTGACTTAGAACTGGGAGTTAGATGAAGCTAAAAGCAAAATATGAGATATGAGAGAAATAATAAACAAGGAATAAACAGAAATAAGGGAAAGAGAAATGTTATAACCAATTTGACCAAAATGAAATATAGAAAATACCAAAACTTTAAGAAAGAAAAAATCAGAACAAAGACCTAACCTATAAGCAAGTCTAGACATACTATGACTCGGATAGGCTGGGATATAAAGACACGGTATCAGAGAATATATGTTAAATAAATATTGAATCAGACTTATGATTGGAAAGATTCCAATATAATAAATGTAAAACAAAAAAATATAATTATAGAAGGAATTGTAAATACCAGAACATGATTTATTGTTACTATATGTTAGAATTGTTAAAGAATTGTTGATTGAATGTTAGTTATATTGTATTATTAGAAGATAAGTTAAGTAATATGTAATTGAAGGGCAGCAAACAAACAAAATTATTAAGAGGTGATTTCCAAAATGTGGAAATTGAGAAAAAAAAGGAATTTTAAATCAAAATTTTTTTTATCTAAATTTGGGGACTATGTAACATTTTGAAAATAGCAAATAAGAAATTGGTTAGATTAAATTGAAACTAATTTTAGGTAAAAGCCTAGAAAGGTTGTAAAATGTAAACAAGATATTTGAACTGTAAATGCATTAGGAAATTTGTTGTATCAAATAAAATTAAAACAAGATAATCTAATAATAATTATATTTAAACAAAATTGTAAACTTTATTAACATAGGGCATAAGTAATTACTTGAAGGAGAAAGTGAAACACGATTGTAAACAATGAGATAAAGGTTGTTTGTATGAATTCAGCTCAAAACACACACAATTCGGAATTATTACAGAAGTAAAAAGTAAAGACACTTCACACACAAATAATAGTAATGAAATAAACACTGGAAGGTTTATTAAGGATCGGAAAATTGAAACAGTATGTTAACCAAATTAAAACGGTGAAAATAGTTCGTTGACATTAACAGCTGTAAAAACAAAAGGAAGTAGGTCAGTGTGACAGTCGACTCTAATGAAAAAAAAATCGAACTAAATTACATAGAAGATGAGAGTTGAAAAGGGAATTGTCGCCATCTTTTAAAAACATTTTTTAAAAAGGAGATAGGACGCATCAGTTATAGCGTGGGGACGCTAAGATAATGGACCTGCCAGGACCAGTCAAAATTCCATTTGAAGAAATTCGTCAAAATTATACAGTTTTGTGAAGAAACTTGGCAAGATTAAACAGGGATGAGTGAATTTAAAGATATAATACAGTGTTAATATAATTTGAAGTAACTAAAAAGAATTTAAGTGTGTTAAATGTAAAATTTAAAGAGAACGGAATCTTACGTGAGCGACCAAGCGACCATCGAGAATTTATAAGTTGAGTACATAGCGCTATAGAAATGAACGTTAGTGGACTTTTAAGATTATAAGGAAGTTAAATTTATACATTATTAGAATATCTTGTGATTAATTAATAGTTAGTAATAAGAAACATAATCCAGTTCAAATAGTTTAGGGACCTTTTTGCTTATTCCAAATTTAAGTTTTTCCATCAGGAAGTTATTTATTAAAACTGTTTTCTAAATTTAATCTTGTTTTTCAAAATTTATTTAATTAACCAAAGAGTAGAAAGATATAGCCCATGCATATAAACCCCGAGATATTAAGAGATCTTAGAAATAGCCGAGGGTATAAAATTTTGTAACTAAGATCCAAGGAATTGAGTTTAGCCTATTGTGTTAAAACTTGTTAACTTTTATTTTTTTTTTTTGTTCTGTTTATTGTTTAAATGTTGAGATAAAATTGTTATAAGAAAGAATTAAAATTGTCTTGAGTAGTTTTTGGTTTTAAATAGAGAAATTATATATCTTCATTTAAATATTCATTCAATAGTAAAACCCCGTTGTGTGATATATATTATAAATATTACAATATATATATATATATATATATATATATATATATATATATATATATATATATAGATTTTTAGACTAGGAGACTGACAGAATTACCTTGGTAAGAGTCCACTCAGTAGTCTTGAAATAGAAACACATAAAAGCACTTATGATATATTTCAACCACACAGTGGTCTTTGTCAATCAAAGAGAAAACACAAAAAGAAATATGAGAATGAAATAAAATAATCAATAATAATATGTTATTATTTTATTTCATTCTCATATTTCTTTTTGTGTTTTCTCTTTGATTGACAAAGACCGCTGTGTGGTTGAAATATATCATTCGTTAAGTGCTTTTATGTGTTCCTATTTCAAGACTACAGAGTGGACTCTTACCAAGGTAAGTCTGTCAGTCTCCTAATCCAAAAAATCCAACCAAAACTAACCTAAATATATATATATATATATATATATATATATAGGTTAGTTTTGGTTGGTAAAGATTATTTAGATTTTTTGGATTAGGAGACTGACAGACTTACCTTGGTAAGAGTCCACTCTGTAGTCTTGAAATAGAAACACATAAAAGCACTTAAACAATGATATATTTCAACCACACAGTGGTCTTTATCAATCGAAGAGAAAACACAAAAAGAAATATGAGAGAATGAAATAAAATAAATATAAGTTGTAATCACAGATTGTGTAGAGTAGACCTCAGATGACACAGATGCACAGATTAAAGATATATATATATATATATAAATTGTTTCCATGAGCATATGAGTGATTATAGTTTATATAAGTCTGTCAGGGGAAAAGAGATAAGGCTATTGGAAAAAAAAAAAGAAAAAAAAAAAAAAAAAATGGATTTATCTGATGTTGAGGTTAGGGGATTCTCTGGACTTGGTATACCACTGGTATGATAGTTCCCACCTTCTCAGTTCTGAGGGATTGCAATCAGGGGGGAGTGATTTAATTATTTTTGTGGTATAGCAGTCATCAAAAGTTGTGATGTTGTGACTCGCAGCATGTTGAGCTGTTGGTCTATCCATATTCATAATTTTAACATCATGTCTGTGGCCATTCATTCTGATATTCAGACCATCCGTGGTCAGGCCTATGTACTGTGCTGAGCAAAGTTTACATTGTAGCTGGTATATGACATTTTTCGATGTACAATTATGATGACCCTGTATTTTGAAGACCATTTTTGTTGTTTGGCTGTTGAAACTATTTGCTGAGGGGTGTATTGGACAAGTCTTGCATCTAGGTCTATTGCATGGGAAGGAGCCATGAGGAAGTTTGTGTGGTTTCTCTGCATCAGGGTCTGGTTCTCTCAACCAGGTTCATCCTCGAGAAGAACAACTTTCAGTTTGAGGGAAGGAACTACCTTCAAATAAAGGGAACAGCAATGGGCACCAGAATGGCACCATCGTACGCAAATCTGTACATGGGATTGTTGGAAGAAAGTTTTCTAAAGACACAAACACCAGCCATTATGTTGGTATAGATATATAGATGACATCTTCCTAATTTGGACACAGGGTGCTTCAACACTTGAGGCATTTTTAGACAGCCTGACACAACTCTCCACACTTCAATTTACCTGGGAGAAATCTACATCAGCCATCACCTTTTTGGATGTAGAGGTAACACTCCAGAATGGAAATATCAACACAGGAATTCACATCAAACCGACAAACCACCTACAATATCTCCATTTCGACAGCAACCACCCAATAAACATAAAACGATCCATTCCATACAGTCAAGCAATCAGGGGTAAGAGAATCTGTTCGAATGATAAGGAATTGGAAGATTTTAATAGAAAGATATCAACAGCCTTCCAGAGAAGAGGATACCCAAAAAGACTCATTGAAAACCAAATTCATTCAGCACAATCCTCGGTTCGCCCCAAACCACAAACAGAACAAAATAAACTGTCTTTAATAACAGACTACCATCCTGGTCTACATAAACTCAACAAGATATTGAGAGATGGCTTCAAAATTCTTCAAGCTTCCGTCCACACCAAAAATCTTTTCACCGATCCACCGCAAATTTGGTACAAGCAACCTCCCAACTTTAAAAACATCCTAGTACATCCTAAACTACCAGACCCTGATGCAGAGAAACCACACAAACTTCCTCATGGCTCCTTCCCATGCAATAGACCTAGATGCAAGACATGTCCAATACACCCCTCAGCAAATAGTTTCAACAGCCAAACAACAAAAATGGTCTTCAAAATACAGGGTCATCATAATTGTACATCGAAAAATGTCATATACCAGCTACAATGTAAACTTTGCTCAGCACAGTACATAGGCCTGACCACGGATGGTCTGAATATCAGAATGAATGGCCACAAACATGATGTTAAAATTATGAATATGGATAGACCAACAGCTCAACATGCTGCGAGTCACAACATCACAACTTTTGATGACTGCTATACCACAAAAATAATTAAATCACTCCCCCCTGATTGCAATCCCTCAGAACTGAGAAGGTGGGAACTATCATACCAGTGGTATACCAAGTCCAGAGAATCCCCTAACCTCAACATCAGATAAATCCATTTTTTTTTTTTTTTTTTTTTTTTTTCCCAATAGCCTTATCTCTTTTCCCCTGACAGACTTATATAAACTATAATCACTCATATGCTCATGGAAACAATTTATATATATATATATATCTTTAATCTGTGCATCTGTGTCATCTGAGGTCTACTCTACACAATCTGTGATTACAACTTATATTTATTTTATTTCATTCTCTCATATTTCTTTTTGTGTTTTCTCTTCGATTGATAAAGACCACTGTGTGGTTGAAATATATCATTGTTTAAGTGCTTTTATGTGTTTCTATTTCAAGACTACAGTGTGGACTCTTACCAAGGTAAGTCTGTCAGTCTCCTAGTCCAAAAAATCTATATATATATATATATATAGATATTTGTAGAAAGTGTAAAGTTAATATATTACTATTGTAAATACTTTTATCCACTGCTAAGTGCAATAATTTTACCTTGGTAAAATTATTGCACTTAGCGGTGGATAAAAGTATTTACAATAGTAATATATTAACTACATAAAGTCAGTGCAACGGAAAAATAATGGAAAACATAAAATATCAAGATATATATGCATATGTATATATATGTAAAACATATATATAGAAACTTTACCTTGGTAAAATTATTGCACTTAGCGGTGGATAAAAGTATTTACAATAGTAATATATTAACTTCATAAAGTCAGTGCAACGGAAAAATAATGGACAACGTAAAATATCAAGATATATATGCATATGTATATATATGTAAAACATATATAGAAACACACACACACACTTATATGTTTCTGTAATATATACTATGGTACTGTAATATATGTTTTTTTCTATGTACCTTTAATTTTATGAAGTTTAACTGGTGAAAGAGCTTGATTATGTTTAGCGAGCTTATTATTGGACAGATGGTTCCTGGTGTCCTCCATCACCATGCTCTGTTTTCATTACAACTACTCACTTTTCCTTTAAGGCATTTCTACTTCTACATCCCTGTAATAGAGAAATGAATTAAACATTTGAAACTCTTAATCAACAAAACGTTATGAGGAGTTATAAGGTTATTGAAAATAAGGTGAATCAATTTTCTATTTTCTCAATTTTCATATATGACACTCAAAAATAATTTTAAACAAGGAAGATGTATTTTAAATATCCCAAACCATAAATAATGATTAAAACTTAAACTAAATATGATCATGAAAACATAGCGTCATTTTAGCAGTTTATTTTTTAAAGCAATTCTTCTAAAATTAACAGATTATTTTACATGTATATATTCGTACAAAGTATCTGGTTAGGATGGGTTTGGTCATAAAAAAATATATATTAAGTGTGATAATGTCAACTAAAGATTGGTAAAGTGAAGCAGTTAAGTCCTTTTAGTGTATGCATGGGAACTTGCATCAGGTTATTGAGAAATGGGTAAGACATTTTTATTCTCGTGCCCTACAATGAGATTTTTATTTTATGTAACTATACTGAAAATATAATTTAAAAAATACACATAATTATCATTACTGAAGTTAACAGGTCTTTGTATTTGATGTTATCATTAATAAAGTTTTGGTATTGTAGTATTGAACCCAAAACTCATTTTTATTGCAAAAACTCTTATTTAGTGATCCAGACAGACAGATGGCCAGCCTCCCAAAGAACAATGGTGATTTCCCAAAAGTTTACAATTTTAAAAACTCCTAACACTAACATATTAAAACATAAAATCACACTTTTCTTAGTTTTTACTGATATAATATCACATAATACCTTTAAGGAGACATTACAAACACTATTACATGCCAACACAAAACATGTAATTTTATAAAAAAGTTATTCTAACATATGCCTAAAAACTTAGCAGAAAAACAAAAAAAGACCTGGGCTTTCTTGAGCAATGAGAATATAATTCTATGCCGCAATATCTTTGAATAAATTGAACTGTGAGTGTAGATAACCTATTTCTTTACCACAATTCTATATCACAGGTACTAATGTTGAACAAATGGCTCTTTTCAATATAGAAAATGTTAATAAATTAATGCCACAAAAATTACACCGATCTCGTAAAACAAAATTCAATTGCTTAGTTTAATATTCAAAACAAACGAGACACAAATTGTAAATATTGTGTTGTTTAGACAAATGTTCCAAACATCAGACAGCTTGACCATTTGTTGTTGTATATAAAATGTGGGTAAATTTGTAAATAAAATTAGTGAATTTATTTTAATCTTATGCAGCCATAAAACAGTTTTAAATTAAAAACTAGTGCTATTGTACAGCCTAAAAATGAGAATTGAGGTTAACACCTTTTCATACCATTTGTTATTGTAAATAACATTAATTAAATATCTTTTTCTCATTTTTGTTGATTCCACCTTTACGTGAGCTACTAGTTTTCACTAAACACTTGTAAATATTTACAAACTTGCCTATAGTAGCACTTACTTATATTTGTTGAGGACGGCCGTTTCGGGAGATGTGTCCCATTGTCAACTCAGACCGTAACTCTGGAGACACAACTCCCAAAACGGCCGTCCTCAACAAATATAAGTAAGTGCTACTATAGGCAAGTTTGTAAATATTTACAAATCTTTTTCTCGTGTAGTCATAGTCCGGCTTTAAATATAAATACTACTAATGTATTTGAAGTGGCACTGGATACAATGAGCTTTACTTTTGAAGACGCCAAGTTGAATAAAAAAGGCAAAATTTCATGTTCATCAAATTTAATAATTCAATATAACTTAATATACATAGACCGCAGGCATTCATTTTTAATTAGCACTATCTTTCTCCAGGAAAGAATTGGTTTTCCAGGGAAGAATTGCAGGTTACAAGAAAAAAGCACATGGTAGAGGTTGCAACAGATATTACAAGAATCTATATTTCTTCAACACTGCAACTGCCAAGTTTTTTCAAGTCACCTTGATGTGCCAAGTGGTTTCTTGAAAAATAATTTAATTTATTTTATATTGAAAAAGCAATTATAAATTGTTGTACTAAGTGAAATAGTACAACTATGGCAACTGTAATCCATTGTATACAGTGTATACTATACACTGTGAAGAAATGTTAGTATTACTGCTGCTGTTAAGTGGTATAAGATCTGTTCAAAATTTTGTCTCCTTTTAGAATGGTTTAAATGATATAACTTCAAATTTAGGTTTTCAATACTACAGGGCATGTATTTTAAATAAGTAGTATATTTACAAGAGTGGCACAGCACAAATGAGTCTGAAAAAGTATAAATACTAGGGGTTTGGTACTCACGCATTAACTGTCTATATATGGGTTTTGCAGTTTTAAGTGTGTGATGTGGATTTAATTATGCCAAGATGGCAATTTTTGAATACATGATATTTATTTAGTTTTCTGCTCTTATGGAAAAACATTTTCATTGTCTACAATAACTATTACATCTTTATAAACACATGAATTTTAGCATTAAAAAATTACCATTTCATTTAGAACCAAACCTGTCATCACCAGATACTTTGTTACTGGTTTTGTATATAAGAATATAAGTAGGTTAAATAGATATATAATTTATTGTAGTATAATATAATGACTCGTTTTACATAGAAAGATTGAGTTATTACACACACGTGTTTCTAAGTTTATGTGACTATGAATCTGTTTTACATAGAAAGATTGAGTTAATACACATGTTTCTAAGTTTATGTGACTATGAATCTGTTTTACATAGAAAGATTGAGCTAATACACATGTTTCTAAGTTTATGCGACTATGGATCTGTTTTACATAGAAAGATTGAGTTATTACACACACATGTTTCTAAGTTTATGTGACTATGAATCTGTTTTACATAGAAAGATTGAGTTAATACACGTGTTTCTAAGTTTATGTGACTATGAATCTGTTTTACATAGAAAGATTGAGCTAATACACATGTTTCTAAGTTTATGCGACTATGGATCTGTTTTACATAGAAAGATTGAGTTATTACACACACATGTTTCTAAGTTTATGTGACTATGAATCTGTTTTACATAGAAAGATTGAGTTAATACACGTGTTTCTAAGTTTATGTGACTATGAATCTGTTTTACATAGAAAGATTGAGTTAATACATGTGTTTCTAAGTTTATGTGACTATGAATCTGTTTTACATAGAAAGATTGAGTTAATACATGTGTTTCTAAGTTTATGTGACTATGAATCTGTTTTACATAGAAAGATTGAGTTAATACACGTGTTTCTAAGTTTATGACTATGAATCTGAATCCCAATTCCAAGATATTTCTGTTTCACTAGTATAAACACTTTTGCTATATATATTTTAACCCATTAATGAAGCTATATTGATCCTACAATGTTTCTGTTTTCAGCTTCATGAAATGTCATTTTTTCTGCTCAATTTTAGATATGCTTGATGGTTGTAGGTGTATTATCATCTCATTGCTGCAAATAAGTAAGTGTAACATGATTCTCATGAGTAAGCAATTGTTTTTTTAGAACATCACAATTTAGTTACCATGATCACTCGACATGTAAATTATCTCATATCACTAGATACCTTAGATTATAAATAATATAATCATCAACGCCTCAGTGTTGAGGAAATGCTGCATCTTTAACCTTATCCTTTATTTACTTAAAAAAGTTCAGAGATTTTTATACAAATTTTTAGCAAATCATTTCATATGTTTTGGACTTCATTTATTATTATATGATTATTATGGGTGTACTGTAGATCTTCCCAAAATTAAATAACTAAAATTGTATTACAATAATACATTTGTAATATATAATACTAAAAATTTCAATAAGAAAGTAATACACATATATTAGTGCATTCTATATAACAAAAATTTATCGACAATCTTTCTTACCAAGACATAAAATTCAAAGCTAACTCTAAAATTGTTTATTTACAATTATTTTTTTTTACCTAATTTATTAAAAACCAAATACATTATACCTGTATATGTTATTATAGCTATATTTTAACGTAACTTTATAATGAGGTAGTTCCATTAACAATTAATTCATAAGACGTTTCTGAAGTGAGGTTATATTAATATCCCAATATTTGTTAGGTTTTAACCATTTATAGTTACTTCAATATTCTTTATAATTGATTCTTCAATTACTTAAGTAAAAAATAAAATCAAAGGTAGTGAGAAAACATTACTATTATAAATTTTTGTAAAATAATTAATGTACAATAAAGAAGTGTTTTACAAAGAAACATTTACATTATACAATTTCAACTGTATTTGTGCCTTGAGCTTATGATTTAAATTTTTTTAATTTTATAGCAGGATTCCTCACTACGCAGCCCACGGGCCGCATGCAGCCCTTAGACAGATTTTTTTGCGGCTCTCAGACTGTTAACATTTTGAGAAATTAAGTTTCTTTCCAACCTGCTAAACATAGATGCCATATGAGTGAGCTGTGAAGGATTTCGTTCATTGGGTTCAAAGAATTAACAAATTCAGTTATTTCTGGAGTTCAGTAAAATACATTTTCCGATTTTTTCATATGCAAAACAGTTGATTTATTTTAGTGATGTAACAAACTTATTTATAACCATACTGTTTGTAAGTTATTTAATGTCACTTGTAATTGCGGCCAGTAAAATCTAAGTTGGTACAATCTTTGTCTAGTATTACCTACTCAAGTATATTACTCTCCTGATCACATTTGTAGCTATAGATAACTAAATTACATATAAACAAATCAAGCAAATACTTGAAAAACATTAAATAAATTTGTTTTTTTAATGGCTATTTAAAAATGCAATACAAGTTGTTTTTTATATGTCAAAAACCATACTGGTTAAAATCTGAACAAAATATTAACAATGGCCACACTTACCAACATACTCAAAAATATTAAAAATGATTCTTTAAAAGACGGACACTATATTAATAATATATCACTATTAGGTAATATATGACAAAATCTTGAACAACTACAATACTTCACATTATGTTCAAAAATTCATTCTAAACAACAACAAACTTATTTTAAATTTCACAAACTGTGGTTAATATTATTTAAAAAATGTACAAACTAAAAGTCTCTTAATAAGACAGAAAGCTATATTGTCTTTGGATCATATTTTAGCTACAAATTATAAAAAGGTTAGGATGGATTTGGTTATAATGAAAAAAATTAATAATTTCATTAAAGTATGTGAAGAGTCTAATACATATTTAAAAAAAATTTGTAATGTAAAGAGTCTAACACACATAACAAGATTTTAATGAACAAAGATCTAGTGAGCTTGTTCATCTTTATTACATGTCGCAACATGATTTCATAAAACATTCCTGTAAAATTATATCATAACACTGTGTAGACTCGAAAATTAAAATAAAGATAAGGTTTAGCCAACAATTACAAATTTTGAAGTAAAAGTTATCAAGTCTAGACGTAAAATTTAAAAATAATTAATACAGAAATTATAGTAGTTAATAAAAAAGAAAATAATAGAGAACAAAAGTCATATATAACCACTCGTTATCTTAAGGTTTTTATATACTCGATGATTATTCATATATGTATGGTAATGAAATGAACACTGGTTTAATTTTAGAAATTGTTTATTTTAAATACTAAGTTAATGTTTTATTTATTTTTATTACCCATTTATACTCTATCTAGATACTTTATATCGTAATATAGATATATAGAAGTGTGGTATAACAAAGTGCTGTTATTGGCAAATAATTATTTCATAAGGGATTAAATTTATAAAGCAAGGTTGTGTTTCTCAAGATAAATTTTTAACAGTGTTTTTTGTTTCTGGCATTTAAAATCACTTGTCTTTTTCTGCTGGTAGGGCAAAAATCGATGTTGAATAAAATTTGATGAACTATTAACCTATTTAAAATTAACAAAAAAAATATTATTTTACTTGAAAAGTGCTGGATTATGATAGCTTTGAATATAAAAAATAATGAGTTTACTAATGGTAACATCGAATTCAGAAAACCGTTGATTCTGGCCTAGCACAGTATAACTTTAACCGCATATTGTATAAACTAAAGTTTATTATTATTATATACTAGCTGTATATAAGCTAAAATTTATATAAACTAAAGCATATTGAAACTAAAGTTCATTATATAAACTACAGTATAATTGACTATTATTATACTACATAACTGTATAACTACAAATTAACTACCTACTGTTAAGGGAATAACCAGTTATTAAAAAAACTTCTAGTTCAGTAAATTATTTATAATAGTAACATATGTCCCAAAATAGGTGTTTAGCTAACGAAGGGCATTATTATTCTTTTTTAATAACCAAATACTTTATCCTGAGGCAACTTATGACGAATTACTTCAGGACGATTTAAATATAGGTTTTAACCAATATTTTTGGTTTAAAACACTTAAAAATCACTTGTTTAGAATATATTTATCAGGAAATCATATTGAAAGGAAAGAAATCAACTTGGATAGACTGTCAAGTTTTACCCTTCATTAGTATTGACATATTATAGTATAGGGTAAAAATGCAGAAGCTCAACGCCATACGATATCTTGGGAAATGGTTTAACACCACCAAATAGGATGATATCCACAAGAATTTTTTTTTAATTGACCTCGGAAAGTTAATTATTTTTTTCAATTTAAAGTAGCGTAAAAAATTCAGCGCGGATGTAGAAGTTGTGAATAGGCGCGGAGTGATACAAATGCTTCGTGATGTTACAACTGTATTTCAATGTATAAAATTAAAACCAAATCTAACCTGATTTGACACTTTTTAGGTATATTTTAATATAGGTATACAGTATTGTATAAATTTAAAACCAAATCTATCCTAACTGGAGACTTTATAAGTATATTTAAATATATGTATAAAAATTAAGCGAAGTTGTGAATAGGTGCGGAGTTATACAAATGCTTCGTGATGTTACAACTGAATTGCAATGTATAAAATTAAAACCAAATCTAACCTGACTTGACACTTTTTCGGTATGTTTTAATATAGGCATACAGTATTGTATAAATTTAAAACCAAATCTATCCTAACTGGAGAAGTTGTTTCTCAAATATCTATACATGTAAGGTTGCGTGACGTACCGCGGTCAATGCGTACAACCTTATACGCAGCACTGTGACGTAAGTATCACTCCGCGCCCATTCACAACTTATACATCCGCGCTAAATTTATTACCCTACTTAAAATTGAAAAAAGTAACTTTCCTACTTCAATAAAAAAAAGTAACTTTCCGAGGTCAATTTAAAATAATTCTTGTGGATATCGTCCTATTTGGTGGTGTTAAACCATTTCCCAAAATATCGTATGGCGCCGAGCTTCTGCATTTTTACCGCTCTTACTATTGATCCTAAATATTCAGTCATTAGTACTTTTTAAATTACATTCTCATAAGTAAGATTCAAATTTTAGGATATAAGTGTGAGGACAATATTGCATTTAAAAGGTAACAACACATAAACATTTTCTTGATCATGAAAGCAACAAAATTTAATGAATAATTTGTTTAAGTTGGACTGTAGCTAGATGTGTAACTAATACAGGAAAATTCACATGCAATTAGAGGTTTGGGAAACAGTAAATATTTATCTACAAGATATTACAAGTAAAACGACAATAGGTCTTGTCAAAACATTTCTATTTTATATCTTTAAAACAGGTTAATTAAATCTTTAACCTGTCAAATGGAATTTGAATTAAAAAATAGGTGAATAAATCCAACTCCTCGTAAAATTAAGTACACAAACCTTATCTATTACCTTCAGGAGGAAAATATTTGTATTAATTCATTACATTCTTCAAACCCATAAACTTATCAATAAAAATGTAACAGTTACGAAGTTTGACAGTTTTCAAGTTCAAGATAGGCTTCTTATAATATGCCTGTATACGACTGGCATAGCCTAGGTTGGTGTCAATAGCCTAATGTTCATAAAGACCTACGACTTACAATTATCATGTATGGGTGTTATTATCAATGAACAGTTCGAAAATATCCAACAATATTTAAACTGAAAAGAAATACTATTATAAAATAATTCTTATTGTCACCCATTTAGGTGTAACCCAACGATAATCAACACAAAAGAAATTAAACAGTCGCCATTTTCTTCATATTTCAGGGACATTCCAAAGAGATTTTAAAAAAATAAGAATTTGTTTACTGTATTGCTGCTTAGAGATTCTTTAAAATATTCTTTTCATTCTCATTTCAGAAGGAAAAGCCATATCAATTATATATACAATTTATTTAATGTTTCACTCCAGAATCTTTTATAAACATTGTTTATAAAAAAACAGACCAAACCTCTAAAAACTTACCAAAAAAATTCTTCTCTTTACGTTTACGTTCAAGGCAAGATACAATTTCTGAGGGAGGGTCTGAGTTGACAATGTGACATATCTTCCGAAATTGCCGTCCTCAACTAATATGTTATTATTGTTAACGAAATTTGTGCAAAAACAAGTTATTATACAAATTGGTTTGCAATATCCATTGGAATTCTTATATTTCCGAAAACTATTTCTAATTTCACATGTAGTCCAATTTTTAAATGGTGTTCATGAGTGGGTTTTTTATTGTTTCTAAAACTTTTGATTACAATGAAGTGTTTTCTTCTCAAATATGATAATTTATCTTTTGTAAAAGCCACTATAATTTGCGTATCACAATTCTCCTCTCAAGTTCAAAGTAGTGTCAGACTGACAAATAAATCATCTCTGTTGACATAAAAAAAAGGAGTAACATTTTTTGCTCGTAAAAGAATGCATATTTGAAAACAAACTAAAGTGTTATTAATAAAATGTTCCAGTTGTTAGTTTTTTGTGATTGATGTACAATATTTCCAAATATACTATTTGAAATAAACACTGTGCATAAAGTAAATACACTCAACTCACTGCACAGTGACTCATCTTTTGCTAACAACCTAACAGGAACAAACCAGAGTACAAAGACGTAAACTCCAGGCTGAAAATTCTTGTTTTAACACAGTACAGCAGTGGTCGGCTAACCTCGGCTCTTTGTCTTCCTAGTTGCGGAATTACCTCAAAATATTTAGTTCCCTCATGGAATATTATTTACAAACTTGCCTTGTAAGTCTAAGATAAAAGCACGTTTATAGAAAGTAACAATAGCATGCATAGTCGCTTGCAAACATGTGTATCATTATCTGCGACGAATTTTAGCGCGCAACTCGACAAACAAAACATCATAGGTACAAGATATTTTTCCTGTTTTTATTGTTTTACTATTATTTAAAACGATGACGGCCTGGGAAAGGCGTACGGGTTTCTTTCGTAAGTTGTGCAAGAGGGCCCAGTCAGCACTCAACCAGCATTCTTACAGCCCAGTAATTAATTTATAATTCGACAATCTTATATATATTAAATCCTTAAAATTATATATATTAGTAGTTGCATCTATATTAGCCACCTATTTAACACAGTTCAACATATTTTATTTATTCCACAAGTATTTATTGATACTTTTTTTTACTTTTGTTGTGATTTTGTGTTTATTGCTTTATTTTTAAATGCAAAATACACAAATTAAATAATAAAATATTTATGTCAAAATGCAACATTTTCTAGGTTCTCATAATGGTTTTTAAGACAAACGGAAGATGAAAACCATAAATCAAAATGGAGTTTACAGAACACTTTGCGTCAACTAAATTATAAATCATCTTCCAACCGGCCTTACTTGTCATGAAAAAATGGTACATTAATGATGGAAAGACACTTTAGAACTAAATACAAATCCTTAATTACTAGATATTCAATTAGTGATGAAAGGAAAAATCCAGTCAAGGAACTTCAGAGGATACAACTATGCTTTGAGCTTAGCTTTTGAGGTTATGTTGAAACAAATTAAAGACATACATAAAACTCACAAATTAATCATTTTTTGATTCATACGCTTTTCTATGACAACTCCAATTTGTAGTAGCAACACTCGCGGATGATGATGACTTTTCATTGAAACGCGTATGAGTCAATAAATGATTAATTTGTGAGTTGTGTGTACGTCTTTTATTTGTTTTATTTTCAGAGGAGACAAAAAGGTCAGCTTCGGTTTTAATCTCTAGATAAAATCTTCTAACAGTGCAGTTTTTGTGTTGTACATCTTGAGGTTTTTTCTTATAAATTACACTTTTGTTATCGCGTGGCAATTCAATATTTAAAAACACAGCACAAAGTAGAAATATATTTAACCATAGATTAACTTACAAGAAACATTCTTGTAACATTCTATTATGCAATCTTGCAGTCTCTGTTGGCTTATTGAATTCAAACTCATCTATTAGGAATGACTTTTTTTTTTAAAAATGTTTCGTTTTTTAAAACCATTCCAGGAGTTTTAACTAGTAATAAAAGGACAATAAAATATGTACAAGGCCAGTCTCCCGACAAAAGTGTTCGGGAATACTTTTACTACATTGATCATCAAGGAATGGTAAGTGTCAAAACAAAACTTTGTTCATACTGATGTTTATGCTAGAATGATAAGCATAGAAGAAGGAAGACTATTAAGATGAAAAATTACTGCTGTTATTACCATAAGAAAAATTTGTTTTCGGGTATGTAGTTTATAGACCACTTCAAATTATACACTTTTATGCAGTTTATTTTTGCTTAAGAAAAGTAGTTAATAAATCCTAGAATGTCTGCGTGAGACAATATCAGAAGTAAATGATATTGCAAAAAAATTACTTAGTGACCTAGAAAGTCACAATGTACACGGAAAAAATTGTACGTATTTATTTCCCGTTCCCACATGATCGATTTTAGCAAGAAAAAATTATACTATTTAATGCAGAAGGTCATCAGGAATACAAAAAAAATATAAAAACTTTCGCTCTAGCCCAAAATTTAAAAAGCTTGGAATATAGCAATTCCGCCCTCCTTCCACAGTATATCTAAAACGTTACACAAATTGAACATTTCGGCCTAATTTTTTTGACGTAGTAACTCACAAAATGCCTTAAAATTTATTAAACTTATTGGTGGCTCCCAAAAAATGTCAAATTTTGAAAAAAACATTCAACTGTAACACTGCTGTGGATATTTTGAATCATTTTGCTATTTATTACGTCACAAAAATTAAGTTAAAACTTAAAATAAGTAACTTTTTACATGGAAGAGGGATTCCATTTCCCAAAATTTTCAATTTTTGGGGTGTGTGAACGATTTCCTAATTTTTTTGTATTCCAGATGGCTTTCTGCATCACCCGTTTTAATTATTTTCGGTAAAATTGTTTACGTGGGAACGGGAAATAAATAATAAATTATAAAACCTGTTCACAACGCATTAAACATTAAATACACAATCTATGTCATTTATAACAGGAGAAATTATAAAATCCACGGCTTGTTAACAAACAGAGCATTAAGTTCTACATATTGTAGAGTTGGACACTATAAACACTATTAAAACTTTCATAAACTATCATGTTGGAAACAAGCTTACTTTAGAAGATATTCTTTTATGAAATTATTTTTTAAGAATAACTGTCCTATGTTTTATCACAGTACTATATACCTATATTTAATTATAGATACAAAGTATGTAATAGGATCGATATAGTTATTAAAAAAAAAAACTTGATAAAAACTAAAAGAAACCGTTAGTAAGGGTAAACACTTATCATTCATTGCCCTATATAAATTAATAATAAAGAGTTAATGAGTTGTCATTCAGTCAAGATAGGAGTATTGAAATTGTATCGAGTAAAATTTTCTCTTGATATATTTTAAATGTAAAACTACTAAACTAATTTTTTTAAAATTATTTTTTATCATTTGTTGATTCCATCTTCGCGTGAACTACTAGTAATCACTTACAACTTTTTTTAAAAAATGTTTTAACTTGACTATAGTAGCACTTGTTGACAAAGGGACACATCTCCCGAAACGGCCGTCCTCAACAAAAAAAAGTAAGTGCTACTATAGGCAAGTTAAAACCTTTTTTTTTAAAAAAGTTGTAAGTTATTTTTTATATTTCTGTTAAACCTATTAGTTTTAAATTAACATTTCAATTTTTAAATTAGTTTCTGTCTTTTTACTTAGAACATATGAAAATCACGCTTAACAAGTTATAATTTTGCAACTCTCAAGTACCCTAACTTCAACATTACTGTAAGTGATCATTTTTCTTTGTAATCAAATTATTTTAAATGGATATTTTGTAGCTTTGTTTGGTAGTACTGTATTTGACGAAAAAATACGTTTGTAGTCAAGCATTACCCTTCATGGTAATGTAGTAAAATAAATAGTGCTCTGTTTTGTTGAGAGACTTTATGTTCTTACTAGTTTTTGAGTTTTGATATATTTAGGTTATGTTCCAGTTTAAAAAAAAATTTAAGCATAATTTATTTGTACCAACAATTGAAATAGTTTTGTTTCAACACTTTGTTTTGTATCAGCAAAGTAGTTTGTGATATACATCTATATAATGTTTATTTTAGTACAGTATGTGAAAACAAAAAAAATGAAAATTGAATACAATTTGTTTATTATTATTTTATGTTTAATCGTACTTTAAAATAGTGCTTCATTTTATAAGTAAACTTTTATTTCATACAGTTTCATGTGTGGTGTTTCATATATCTAGGTATGTTTGGGAAAACTTTATGAGGCATAACATTTTCATTAATTACAGTCTTAACTTGAAATGCATGTTCTTCACAAACCTATGTATGTTCAGAATATTTTGGTTGATGAATTATAAGAATCACTGGAGTAAAATTATTATTTTTTTTTAGTAAAGACGAATTAGGTTTCACAATTATAGGTAATTTACTCTTATATTTGCAAAAAGAAGCTTGGAACGTTTAAAGAAATAAGCTTAGACAAATAACAGACTATATAAAATCACATGGACTACTAACCACTTGCTTGTTATTTGGGACAATAACCACCTAGAATTGGTTTTAGGGCTTTCACGCCTCGTACATGACTGACAAAAATAAGTTATATTTCTTATAGGAAGGTATTAAGGTTTGGTGTCCCAAGTCAGTGAAGCGCAACTTCAGAAAGTCTACGTTGTTTTTGAATTTTTTAAACTTTTGACTTAGTTTTATATTGGGTTGAGGTTTTTTTGGTTATTGGAATGACTTACTCTCTAATGGAAGGTTTTGGTATGGTTTCTCTGGTCGTTGAAACGTTACTTCTAGCTGATATCTAAATAATGAACATTTTACTTACCAAAGTTTCAACACTGTTGAAATATTTTCTGATACGTCTCCCAGATATAGAGTCATATAGTGTTCGTGAATATGAATTCAGTATCGTTATTGTAATGTTTCTTATCACCATACATTTAAAACAAAATTAATTACACTGGAAATTTCTGTAACAAGTGTTATGTTTTGCTCTCTGAGGAAATTTTTCTGATCCTAGTTTTGTATGTAACTGTCTTTGATCGTCTCTTTCCTAGATTGCAGTATTCTTGAATTGGAATATGCTGTGTCAGAGGTTTTTTTGTCTTTTAGGTAATATACCTTTTTTCTTGGTCCTATATACTTTGGCAGGGGCTACTATCGAGCATTTGTTGGCTGGTTCTCTTCCGATAAATCTCCTAGCTGCCATTTTTGAGGTGTTTAAAACTGTGTTTTTGGTAACAATTATAGGGATTTTAACCGACTAATAAACACATACATTAAAATACACCAAAACACAGGATAAAACAATTAATTGAACAAATCCAATTCAAATCACATACACTCAAATTCAAAGCTGCTGATCACCTTCCTTTAAAGCCTAGACCTTGCTGAAAATTGTGTAATATGGTGTAAAACGTTTTCTCAGTAAATTTTCTTTCATTTAATTTAATTGTATATTTTTAGAAAGTTATTAATTTTAATAAATTCAAACATAAAAACCACAAGTTCTGTCAATCACAATTTGCAAAAAATAAAAAATATAAAGTTTCATAATGTAAGCTGACCAGTTGTTGTATGAAGTGGAGGAGTGAAGATGACGAGCTGATATGTGAAGTTGTTTCCATTGCTACATTGCCGGTAGGAAGGCTGAATAAAACAGTTATGCCCCAAAATAAAATTTAGAAAACCCCTCCCCACAAAAGAAATTGCCTTTAACAGCCTTCCAACTGCTGTGGGGGGTGCACATTCTTATAAAATATATTTTAAAATATTGAAAACCTTACTTTTTTGGTCGCAGTATAATTATGAAATGGTTATCTTTGTAGCTGGATCCCTAGGGATAAATCCAATCGATCGGAGATAAAGATTCCCTTGTGTGATGAAAAATGCTATTTCTCAGTAAGTTTTTTGTAAATTATAAGTTCGGGAAGTCATTGTTATACTAATTCAAACATAAAAGTTCTGCTGATTGTCATTGAAGTTCCCTAAAACAAAATTCATGATTTAACTAACCAGTTGATGTATGATGTGAAAGATGGCTTTAATCTTCTACACAGTAATAAAATTAAGAATGCTAATTCACATGTAATATTGTCATGTGAAATATACGGTCATGTCTAGTTAATGCAAGAACTTCCTCAGATTACTGAATTTACAAGTTATCTGCAAAAATTGTTTAAGTTTAACATCCAGAATGAGTCCCTAGTATATATTTTATAGGTATATTGAAATAGATAACCTTACTAAACAAAATGTGAATGAATTACTATGTACAGTATCTATAAATGTACAAAATACTAATAAAATGTTTTTTATAGAGTTTAAAAAATAATTTAGGCTTAAAATCAATCATTTTTAATGTTTCTATGCTCGTCCTTAATTTTATCTTGCAATAGATTATAAATTTCTTGAATGCACACGAAATGAAGAATTGTTCATGATTTTTAACATATGACAAAAGCTTGCTAACAGTATTGCTATATAAAATATGAGCACTGACTCTACTCTTTATTTATGTTTGTTGATTCCATCTTCACGTGAGCTACTAGTAATCACTAAACACTTTTAAATGTTTTAACTTGCCTATAGTAGCACTTACTTTTGTTTGTTGAGGACGGCCGTTTCGGGAGATGTGTCCCTTTGTCAACTCAGACCGTAACTGATTTCAAGGTTTATGTAGGTTAGGGTGGGTGTGGGATATTTTGGTGGTGTGGGTGTATTTTGTGTGTATTAGGAGTTATGATGTCAAAAAGTGCGTGTGAGTTGTAATGTAATTGTGTATTGAATATGTGTGTAGGGTGTAGTTTGAAGTGTCTGTATATTTCGTACTGTTCGGTTGTGTAGCGTTGGTTATTTCTGTGTTGTTTATGAAGAATTTGTAGGTTAGAAGTTATGTCTATGTAGTCATGTTTTGTGGAGGTGAGATGATCGGCACAGTTTGATTGGTAGTTATTGTTTTTTAGTGCTTTTATATGTTCTTGGTAACGTTTGTAGAAGGATCTCCCTGTCTGGCCTATGTAAAAACTGGGGCACGAACTGCAAGTTAGTTTGTAAACTCCAGTGGTGTTGTAAATTACGTCGATTTTGTTGTTGGGTTTAAATTGTTTGTTGAGAGTGTTGTGTGTGGAGTAAGCTATTTTGTAGTTGTATTTTCGTAGTGTGTTGGTTAGATTGTGAGTTTTGGATGATCTGTATGGTATTGATAAGTATTTTATGGGATTGTCATCTTGTGTGTTTGTTTTTGGTTTATTAGGTTTATTTTTAAGGCGGTTGTATAATTTGTCAATCATTGTTGGGTTGTATCTGTTCGTTTGTGCTGTATATTTTATGGTGTTTAACTCCTGGTAGTGTTCTTCTTTGTCTAACGATGTTTTAAGCAGGCGATATATATCTTTGTGTTGTAAGCAGCTAGTTTATGTTGGTGTGGGTGGTTTGAGGAGCTGTGTAGGGTCGTATTGGTACTAGTGGGTTTTTGGTATATGTTGAATTTATGTGTTTGTCTGTTCGTTTAATTGTAAGGTATAGGAAGTTGAGAGAGTTTTGTTGTTCTGTTTCGATGGTGTATGTTAGTTTTGGGTGTATGTACACTATCAAACATACATCGAACTTTATTCACAAATTATTTGTAAAACAAATTTTAAATCTTCAATGGCGGACCTAGATGAGAGCAGAGGTCAGCATACATATCAAGCTTATTTTCACAATGCCTTGGAATATTCATATTCCAGGGTACTGTTTACTTTACCATGACTGTACACTTCATTATCTTGACAGAAGTCATATCTTTACAAAGAAATGTAATAATCAGGTCAGGAGGGAATTTATAATGTGTGTTTCCAATGTTTATAAAGGTGTTCATTGCCACTCTTCTTAAAGATGAATTGACCATCCTTCTGGTTGGAACCTTTCTGAGCTTTTTTTGTGGGACTGACATGATTTCAGCTAATTCCACTAAAGGACTTTCATTTTATTGTAATTGTTCAGTGCAGGTTTTGTATTTTCGTATTTTGCCGCGACATTCCTCAGCTGTACAACTGGTCTCTTGATCTTCTTTGCAGTTTGACCTGCGGTCAGCTGTTTAGCCAGTGCAACTTGTTAAGGACTGTTGTCAACGTTTTAGTGTTTTTAGGTTGGCATCAGTGCTCCCCTTCTCCTACAATTTTCTATGCAGTTTCGTGACAGTAGAGAAGTATTTCGTCACTCGACTAGGTCAGTCCTCTGTTAAACCACGCCGCTGTTTTCCGCATTGGCTTTGTTGTAGCCAATTTTAACGTACCGCAAGCATTTAATAATATGTGCGTAAAGTTCGGACCGTGTCGATGAACATTTTGAACTACATTTCGTCTCGTTTGTTAAAGTGTCGTTCGTTTACCCCGATGGTGCAATCTCAGTGCGTAGTCGCGTGGTAGGAACTTAAGTGCCTTTGTAAGGTGAAATTTGTACTTGTTACTCATGGTTTAAATTGAGTTTTAGTTACGTTACTGCCGTCAAGACGTCTCTGCAGCATCCGAGAAGCTTCGCTACCCCGCTCATCAGAAGGTTACACCACTTCTTACCTCGGGTAAGTGCTTAGTTAAGGTTTAATGAGAACTTGTCGTTTATTCGTATTAAATTCAGTGTCGTTGTTGATTTGTTTCTAAATGACTAGATTTTGTTTAGAGCAGTTTTTAAACTTTCTATGTTAAATGTGAAGTTTGATTGCGCAACTTTCAGTAAGCTTTTGTGTCTACCCTCGCTTTGTGAATCACGATTGCGCAACTGCAAGTAACCTTGTTGACAATATGTTTCACCGCACCGCGTTCTGTTCTAACTTTTAGTCTCTCTACAGACTAATCATTGGTCCCCACTAGGCCGGATAGTTTTGAATTAATTCAGCTATAAATGGTTCGCTTAAATTTTACGATAATTTATATCAGTGATCACGTGGTTCCTTGGTGACTAACTAAACATTGGTCCATACCGAACTGGAGTATTACCGCTTAAAATATTTATAAATTTAAAATTTTGAATTTGTGACTAATTCAACCACGTGCTTACCGCGACGTGATAGAATGTGCGTCACATCGATACAGGAAAACGTTAGGGAAATATATCAATGCCAGATTACGCAATAAGCCTCGTGGCTCATAGTGGTATCGATCGATGCACGATTAGGAATAAGGAAGTGTTTATGTTTATTACGGCTTACAAACTATATACAGTCCACTCTATCACCGTTGTTGAACTTATTGTGAGTTTAAAATTTTAATTGATGTTATTGAACTTATTGTGTTTTAAAAATTTATTAGTAAAATGGAGATTAACACAGAATATTACTTGTCCAAGTTGACAAATATTGTAGCCGAGTTGGAACAAGTAAAAAATGTGCTTAACGACAAAGAAATACCAGAAGGCCTCGCACGGGAAATTCGACGTATTCAGTCCAATTTTATTGAAACTTTTGACATCTTAGAAAAAACGTTCGCCAGTCAGGTCGCCGATCTTGCTGAAAATGCATTTAAAATTAAAAAGCAATTTTAGGATATGTATTTGCCAATGTTGACCAAATATCCGAATATTATTAAGACTGAGGTGAAGTCAACCTCACATATTAACCCCGTTACAAGTTCGCCCAACTTACCTAACCTTACAATGCCTAGCTTTTCAGGCAACAGTAACGAATGGACGGATTTCATAACAATGTTTGACTCAATGGTTCATTGCAATCACAGTATTAATGCCATACAGAAATTTCAGTATTTAAAGTCAGCGCTTAAAGGAGACGCGTTAGCCATTGTCACTGGACTTACAATATCTGAGCATAATTATGATATCGCATATCAAGCCTTACGCAATCGTTACGCTAATCCTCGCCGTTTAGCCGATCATTATTTTCAACTCATTAAGGACTTTAAACCTATTAAGAACGAGTCTCAGAATGAACTCAATCGATTTTTAACCGCACATTCAAATGCTGTGTGCTCACTAAAGGCTGTCCAGCTAGACGACTTGGCGGACTTCTTGCTCTTTCAAATGTCTGTCAGTAATTTAGACGCACAGACTCGACTTAATTTCGAAACTAGATTGGGAACAAATCAAATGCTCACATATAGACTTTTAAACGATTTCGTCACTGAGCAGGCTAGGGCCTTGGAATTACTTAACCAACCTTCTGCTGCGGCTTCTACTAACTCGAAATTCACTCAACAACCCCAACTGTTGGTCTCCTCTGTCAACGAACCTGACTTAAGTAATACACCTCCTGAGAGTCCAACACCGCACCTCGAATACCCCACTAGACTCATGACGCTGATATCGACTACCGCAGCCGCTACAAGTAACCACACCGACTTCGCAGATGAAGCCGCAAAGCTGAACGAAGGTCATCACCGCAGTACAATGCACCACACCACCAGAATTCGACCGCAGGCTCTGCGACCACCAGTGATAAGCCAACGCATCCAATTCAACCGAAGAGCACCCGCACCGCAACCGTCACCGCTTGTTAGACAAAATTTACCCAGACCGCTCTTGTCTACCAGATCTACCAACCCGCCTCGTAACGATCCGTCCGCAGCACAGTGTTTTTATTGTTCAGCCATTCACAATATCTTTTGTTGTCCAGACTTTCTCAAACAAAAAGCCCAGGAACGTCGCGAGTCTATACGACATATGCAGCGCTGTTTCAATTGTTTCGGCACCCACTACCAAAACAAATGCAAGTCACTCAAGACTTGTAAACATTGCAACGGTAATCATCACTCCTTGTTACATGACTCTAACTCAGCTTCGCCCCAGCGACCGTACACGCATCGGCACCCAAACTCAGCCAATAACGGTAACAATTTAACTACAAATATAAAACCTCTAGCCACCTATAACACTAAAGTTGCTTCTGCCTTGTTAGGCACCGCTCAGGCCATTGCTAATGATCATTATGGAAATCCGCATATCCTTCGGGCAATCATTGACCCAGGCAGTCAAGTGTCTGTCATAACAAAACCCGCAACTACCATGTTGGGCTTACCTACTAGGAAATCAAATGTTTCTCTTGTCGGGGTCGCTTCTCAAACCACACTTATATCAGAATATGTGTCCCTACAAATCTCTTCTAGATACGCCTCAAATTTCAAACTCGATGTCGAAGCTGCAGTACTACCTCACATCGCTGACCCGCTTCCATCTACCGCTTTGGCACCTTGCATACGTGCTCAATATCAACATTTACAACTTGCTGACCCTCACTTTGACACTTCAGCCCAAATTGACTTAATTCTAGGATCTGACGTATTTAATCGCAGTCTTATTAACGAACCTTAGACCATAATCAAAGGTCAACCTGCTGCCCTACACACCTTCTTCGGATGGATTATCTCAGGATCGCTTCCAAACCATCGATGTCGTCAACCTCACGCCTTCACTGTAAGATTAGCCGCTCGTTACACCGCTGCACGTCAACCCATGGAGAGGAAAGAAGTCATCTGCACCATTAAAGACACTCAACGCTACAAGGACTTACGCAAGGTTACCACCACCAGTGGCTCAGTTAGAAGAATCAACCATATCACCGAGTCTTCGCCCTCTAGTCGACGCCTCCGGAATGCTCATGGTGGGCGGGAGAGATCATCAGCCTCCACGAAACCACCCCTTTTAGCAACCACCACCGCTCCAACAGATGTCCAACCGCTGCTATCATTCTTGGGCCACCTCCTACTTACTTGCGCAACACCTCACCAACTCTTGTACATCCAGCCATCTCTTAGCGTTCCGCTTCATCATTAGTTCTTCACCGCCTCCCGACAGTTTCTTCTTTCGTCACCCTCTGGTTTTCGAGTTTTCAGTTCTTCGCCCTCTAACCACCTTACGGATTCAAAAACATTCGTTTTGGTGGGCGGTATGTTCAGTGCAGGTTTTGTATTTTCGTATTTTGCCGCGACAGTCCTCAGCTGTACAACTGGTCTCTTTATCTTCTTTGCAGTTTGACCTGCGGTCAGCTGTTTAGCCAGTGCAACTTGTTAAGGACTGTTGTCAACGTTTTAGTGTTTTTAGGTTGGCATCAGTGCTCCCCTTCTCCTACAATTTTCTATGCAGTTTCGTGACAGTAGAGAAGTATTTCGTCACTTGACTAGGTCAGTCCTCTGTTAAACCGCGCCGCTGTTTTCCGCATTGGCTTTGTTGTAGCCAATTTTAACGTACCGCAAGCATTTAATAATATGTGCGTAAAGTTCGGACCGTGTCGATGAACATTTTGAACTACATTTCGTCTCGTTTGTTAAAGTGTCGTTCGTTTACCCCGATGGTGCAATCTCAGTGCGTAGTCGCGTGGTAGGAACTTAAGTGCCTTTGTAAGGTGAAATTTGTACTTGTTACTCATGGTTTAAATTGAGTTTTAGTTACGTTACTGCCGTCAAGACGTCTCTGCAGCATCCGACGACCACAGTACTGTGGAAGCTTTGCTACCCCGCTCGTCAGAAGGTTACACCACTTCTTACCTCGGGTAAGTGCTTAGTTAAGGTTTAATGAGAACTTGTCGTTTATTCGTATTAAATTCAGTGTCGTTGTTGATTTGTTTCTAAATGACTAGATTTTGTTTAGAGCAGTTTTTAAACTTTCTATGTTAAATGTGAAGTTTGATTGCGCAACTTTCAGTAAGCTTTTGTGTCTACCCTCGCTTTGTGAATCACGATTGCGCAACTGCAAGTAACCTTGTTGACAATATGTTTCACCACACCGAGTTCTGTTCTAACTTTTAGTCTCTCTACAGACTAATCAGTAATAATAGACAATTACTGACTCTAAGCAGTATACACTAACGCATATGTATAAAATTTAATTTCTTTAGTTAATTCATATAATAAAACACACCATAATAGCTTTGGAGGAATACAACACTCCCCAAAGATCTACCAATTATGCTGCATAGATAGACCTCGAGCCTGTATTATTGATTCTGCTCCTTTTCCTTTATCATCAGTAACATGATTCTTTACAACTCTGATTTTTCCATATACTTTGTCCAACCTGTCTATTCCTAGTATACCTTTCAAAAATATGCTTCGTAGGAAAGCTGTTGCTAGAGATGAGAAAGATCTATTCTGGACAAAGAAGTAACATTATATACTGTGTTAGTTGAGGGTAAGAGATAGCATCTTGCTACTGCAACCTTCTATTTAGTACCTCAACCCTCCTCGAGTTAAACTCATAGTTATTCTTAGATTTATAAAGAATACTGTGTGGTCATTGATTTTCTGACACCCATCAAAGATTTTAAAGTTGCAAGTTCTTTCTGACTTCACCCCAAGATCAGGTCTATCTTCAATATGAAAATACTTTCCCAGAAACTTGACAGGACTTCCAACATTTATTTCTTTTAATCACTTAAACAATAGTTTATGACTATCCGAACTTTATAATTAGTAAATTTGTTAAAACTTACTGAGACAGAATGTTTTCGATCGCTATGTGCCGATCTTCATCAGTGTCTTCTGCTTGGAGATGTTGGGTCAAGCGGTGACGGTTTTAAAGGTAGGTTTTCGATAGCATAAAAGAGTATGTGTGATTTGTATTGTGTTTGTTCGTTTCATATGTTTGTATTTTGTGTTTTTGTGTGTCTGTAAATTTCATATTGTTCTAGTGTGTTGAGATGTGGCCCTTTTTTGTTGATGTGTAGGATTTTTAAATTATGATAAATGTCTGTGTATTTGTGTCCTGTTTCTTTTAAGTGATTGTAAAATGTTGAGTTGGTGTTATGTTTGTGTTCTTCAACTCTTTGTTTAAAGCTGCGATCTGTTTGTCCAATGTAGAATTTGTTACAGTCGTCGCAGTTTATTTCGTATACGCCTGGTGCTTGTAGTTTATCTTTGTTGTTGGTGTTGTGTTGTATTTTGTATTTATTTCTTCTATTGCATGATTCCATCATTAACCCAGGATTTACATTACCGTACACAGTGTTCCTCCTGACCAAACAACAGAATCTACACCTGCTGGTCTATGATCAAATCAGGGTAAAAATTCCTCCACTCTCTCATCAAGTTGCATATTGACTTCCATCTTTAAACCAAAGTTAATCATAAAAGCTAAAAATATGGTGGAGTTACTACATATTTGATTTTTTAAAAAAACATATTGACCTCAAGGTCCAGCTCTAATAAAGTTTTAAGTAGCAAATCCCAATTTGTTTTAAGAATATGAAGTATACAATATCAGGAAAAAACTATTTTCATAACTTGAAGAATCTGAAAGTGGTACATTGTAAACTGTAATAAGTTGTGTTTACCTTGCCATTTACCAGTTAATGCTACCATTGCTGAGAAACTTAAAGCATTTAGAGGTCTTTTATACAGGAACTCAGCTATAACCAATAACTCTATAAAGGAAGTAGTTCAATGGACAGTCCAATCAACTTTAATTACCAATACAATTTGAACATGGTATACTGATTCACAAGTATCATGTATGAGCATCTCTTAAAATATAATAAACTGTCATAGATGATAATCAAACAAAATAGTAGTTTGATATTGTTTATAAAGACAAACGTGAAGTCCCATCAGAGTTTTTAATGACAAAAAAATAGGAAAAAAGCTAAGTGAAATTTGTAATTCTGTATTTGGTCATCACCAAGAAAAAATAAAATAAAAACTTAGTTTCATACAAACTTAAAAAGAACAAATTTGTTCTTGCTCTTTTAATAGTAAAGTATTAGATTTTTGTTTAATCAACAAGCAAATAGAACAAACAATAAGTTATAACATTTTATAATATGACAAAAGGAAAGGTTGACATTATTAAAAGAATATGCTATTATTTAGTAGGAAAAGGATTCAATAAATAGTCAATTATGTGTAATCCACTATATGCTTATATAAACCTTTTGGAAATACAACGCTGACTTTTTTTAAAAGAGCTTTGATCAAGTTAAGTATAATGCAGAAAAGTGTAACTCAACAAAAGATCTTATCTTATTTAAAAAAACCAGGCAAAACTAAAGCAAGAAATAAAAGCTTGAAGCGAACTGCCCTTAGAAACTATATCAGTAAGCTGTAGTTTAGGAAAGATGACGCTAAGGCCCACAGATATATCTCCTGCCTTGATAACAACTGTGCCCAAAACCAACTCCAGGCCCTCATCTATGTTAATAAAACTTTCAGCAATGTGAAAGCCATTGCAAATGCACTTTCTAAACTTTTTGCCAAAACCAGCCTTACTCTCTATTATAGAAGAATTGCAAAAACCCTTAAAAACAACCAAAAAAACCTATGTCTTGATGAAGAGTGCCACAAGCTCTTTGCTCTTGACTTCGTAATTGCTGAACTGGACTTAGTCCTTTTACAGACAAAAAATGGGAAAGCAGCAGGAATGGATGGAATTCTCCCAGAATTCCTAAAAAAACCTTGGTAACAATGCAAAATTTACCTTGCTTGCTGTCACCAATCTCACTTGGAGAATGGATGTTCCACAACAATGGAGAAAGGCTTAAATAATTCCTGTCCTTAAACCTGGAAAACAAGCAAGGGTAGCCGAGAGTTACAGGCCAGTATCTCTCACCAGTGCTTGCAGCAAAGTTCCTGAGAGAATGATAAATAACCGACTTAAGCAGTATATAGAGTTGCACAGAATAATCAATAATGTCCAAGCTGGCTTTAGAAAGTATAGAGGCACCATGGATCATGTTGTGAATTTCACTCAACATGTAAAAGATGGCTTCCAGAGGAAGATGTCAACACTAGCAGTCGTGGTCCCAGATAGCTTGCCTTAGCAACTGGGCGGGTCCACGGGTGGCGGATAGTGGAACGGCCTACAGATATGTAGGTTACTTGTGAATAAGGATTCCGGAAGGTTTCTGAATAAGCAGGCCCGGACCAAGTCAATGGTTCAAAGGTGAGGAATTATCCCTCCTCGTCAGTCAACCGGTTGGGTGTGGTAGAAATAACTGCTCTGACTGGGGACTGGGGTAGTTGGAAATTAAGTCCTCACAATGCTACTCTCACCTTCCAGGTGAACCAAAGGCAATGCGGCTGTGAAGTATGGGCGTGAAACTACCCTAACGACACAGTTGTAACAAAAGAGAGTAAAGCAGGCTGTTCGCTCCATGAGCAACAGTTAATAATGTCCTGAACTTGGGGTGTGCTTTAAGGTCAGTGACTGAATACCCAATCCAAGGTGGAAGGCATCGTGCCGATGGATGAATGGCTGCAGGGTATAAAATGCAGTAGCATACGATCCCCTTGAGGAAGCAGACAAAACCTCATTGTATGTTGTCTTGCCAGGGCAATGGGGGTTCTGCTCTGGTTGACCGTTCTTTCCCCCATACTTGGGAAGCTAATGGACCAAGTAAGTACACAAATTGATGTTGAGTCTGCACAGACAGCGGGAGCCAATGAGACGGCAAACCGTGAGTCTGTAGCAGATGTGTCAACGGCAACCACCACTGGGGGTGCGGGGGTGGCTACCAAGCTGCCGACTGCAGAAACCAGTGAAATGGTTGTAGAGTTGAGCACGCTTTCTCTAATGAGAAGGAGGCCAATAATCCTGAGCACACAACGCAGGGGAGGCCAAAACCAAGCCGAGCATGTTAACGTCCAGGGCTTGGATGTTGTAAGGGGTGAGGTGCAACAGGTGGGAAGCAATCAACCACGAGCACCAAACCCCAGCATGGAGATTGCATAACTCGAACAACAGGCTAATCTCCCAGATGTTTCGGGACATATGAGTATTGAGTGCGTGGTCAAAGAACCTGTCTTGGAGATGGGCAGTGGCCACCTTACTCGGACGTTTGCACCTGACCAGGCCCACCAAACTATGATGGAATGGTCAGGGTCAGTAACATCGGGAGCTCAGATCTGGTACACAGATTTCTCCAAGATGGACTTCGGCATTGGTGTATTGTGGGGTGTATTGTAAAAACCCAAGGATAAAACTAGTTTTTTCCTTGGGGAGGCATACCTCTGTCTTTCAGGCCGAAATATACACTATAAATGCCTGTCTGGGAGAGATAGCGAGAAGGGGAATACACAGGACCCGGATTGCTATTTTCTCTGACAGTCAGGCAGCAATTAAGGCACTAAGCGGATATGTGGTCACCTCGGCCATAGTCAGGGAGTGCCTAAATAACCTAGAAGCCCTGTCAAGGCACAATCAAATCAAGATAGGTTGGGTGCCAGGGCATAGGGGAATATTTGGAAATGAAGCCGCAGATGTACTGGCCAGAGAGGGGTCTTCAACTCCCCTAATTGGACCGGAGCCGGCGGTAGGTATTTCCAAATCCATGGTCAAGATTGCAGTGCGAAGGTGGATGGCTGAAAAACACTGTGAGCACTGGGTCAGGGCTGAAGGAATGAGACACAGTAAGGTAACCCTTAGGTAACCTTCCTTGGGGCTGCAGGAGAGTCTCATCTATCTGTCTAGGCAGGAATTGAGGATAGCCACAGGTCTACTCACGGGACACTGTGGACTAAGGAATCATCTGCATAATACAGGTATCTTCAAAGATGAACCAGTGTGCAGATTATGCGGGCAAGAACTGGAGACCGCCACACACATCATTTATAGATGTGAAGCACTTGCCGAGAGGCGCTTCAACCTCTTTGGTGATAGCACAGCTCTGGAAGAGGATGCTGAAGGTAAAACACTAGTCAGGAAACTTCTAAACCTGGAAAGAGGGAAGGGGCTCTTTGACTAGATCAGGGAGGTAAGTACAATATACCTAAGGTAGTGGTGCTTCGGGCAGTTTAAACCCGCTCCCAAGTTAATAAAAAAAAAAAGCAGTTGTGGTAGACCTTAAGGCCGGTTATGATACAGTTTGGCGAACAATGCTCATCCATAAATTGATAAACTATGAGATATCTAGCAACCTCTTGAACTGGATGAAGTCTTTCCTGTCCCACAGAGAAATCAGAGTCAAGTTTCCTAACAAAAATTCCGTATCCAGAAGCAAGGCTTAATTCAAGGGGCAGTAATTTCATATAAACTCTTCAACCTTATGATAAATTATGTCATAGACACCATTCATCCCATACCTGGCTTCCAGGCCCTGTTGTATGGTGACGATATTCTCCTATGGGCCAGCATCATTACTCTACAGAAGTGTAGTGATGCTTTGCTGAGACTTGAAAAATAGACAGAGCATAATGCCATGATCGTGAATATCTCAAAAACAACATTCCAACTTTTATCACTATCCACCAGAATCCCAAACATGAGCTTGACATACAAGAACTCAATCTTGGCTAGAAGCGATATTTCAAGATACTTGCGAATTGTATTGGATCGATGAATGTCATGGAAAACACACATTGCTCACTGTGTTGAAAAAGCTGTAAAAGTAACAAAATTACTCAAGATACAGCTACTACTTTGGGAGCTAACCATGGTATTCTAAAAACTGGTGACAGTCACAGCGAGTAAATGCACTACAGATTTGCTTGATTTAGCTCAAAACAATGCCTTAATAGTAATATCTAGTGCAGCTAAGTCCACTCCTATTGGTATAATGGAGAGTCAAACTGAGACTGAACTGCTAAAAATATGCAGGGAGATGTCAGCCCTATGTTTTTGGGAGCGGTTTAAACAAAAAAACAAATCTTGGGACCAGTACCATAGACCTACAGATTCTCAAAACCCAGCGAACACTCCTTTTCTGTAACAAGAACTTTTATGAAAAGTATGGAGTCACTCCCGGAGAACCATTTCTGTTTACTGCTTATCAGAACTGCTTCCAGGAACTCCATGAGGCAGAGCTTCAGACAGCCCACCATTTGCCAAAGCATGCATCTTTGGATCAGGAACTTAGAAGTGCAGCCCTCAAAACTATCAATGAAAGATACTCTGTACCAGAGTATCAGATTTACACTGATGGATCATCCGTGCCTGGATCAGGCGAAATAGGTGCTGCATATATTTTTAATGATTTTCTGCTGTCAGGGCCCACCTTAGCAACTTAGACATTGATGTAGCTGCCATATATGCTGCAGCAATTCAGCTTGAGAACCTGATTACTCTGGCTAAGACGGTTTTCCTTGTTGACTCTAAGACCACCACCCTGAACCTCTGGGAACTCACAGACTGACTGTAGTAGAACCATAGACTGTAGAAGAAACTAAATACTCTCATAAATGCCGGACGGGTACTCAATTAACACTGGATCCCAAACCATGTAAACATCACTGGCAATGAAAAGGGTGATCAACTAGCCATGCAGGGAACAAACGTCTCTCAGCCCGAGGATCTGAGTTCACTACAGTCCTTAAGGTCCCTAATAAAGATGTCCACCAAAAAATTGAAACACGTTCGATTGAGGGAACTCTCAGCAGGTGGGAGTCTTGTGTCGAGGAGACCAATTGACTATAACTTGCCCCGAGCTGTTAGTGTTGCAGCTTTTAGATTGAAGATGGGATTACCTTGCTGCGACCTCCACCGCATCCATGTGCTATCGACCGCGGAGTCTTTACTGTATGGTGGTGAACTTATGAAAGCCAAACACCTTAATGATTGCACAGCCGTGGATCGGGCTCTGGATACAACAGTCCCATCTTCAGGGAGGCCAGTCTCTACTGGCCAGCGCGTTGCCAAATGGCTCAACAGCCAAGGGTGAGCATGGCTAGTAAGTACTATGTACTTGATATTGCAGAAATAAATCTCAAATCATATATGACAGCAACAAAAATGAGCAAATTCAAAGATCACACCACCTAAAGGTGTTAGGTAAGATTAAAAGTAATTTTAGTAATATCTTAGAATCAATAATACTATAAGTCGTTAATTTATTTTAAAACATATTAATGATAAATAATTTTAACTATCAAACTATATATATATATAGTTTGAAAATAGTGTAATGTGTTTTTATGTGTGTCTATTTATTTATTTCCAAGAGATTTCAGTTTTAGACTATGGCCATTAGGTAGGTCTGTCAGCCTCCTATCTAGTCCAAAAATTTATAAATAAGCTTTAAGCTCTACTAAAACTAGCCTATATATTGTTTTCAAATTACCACATAAATAAATCTAAACAAATACAACTATGCCTATGTGTAGCTGAACATATTGTTTTAGGAAGAGAGAGTATGTTGCCTTTCCTTCAAGCCAAAAGTAAAATAGCTATTCTTTGAAGAGAGAATATGTTGCCTTTCCTTCAAGCCAAAAGTAAAATAGCTATCCTTTGAAGAGAGAGTTGTTGCCTTTCCTTCAAGCCAAAAGTAAAATAGCTATCCTTTGAAGAGAGAGTATGTTGCCTTTCCTTCAAGCCAAAATTAAAACAGCTATCCTTTGAAGAGAGAGTATGTTGCCTTTCCTTCAAGCCAAAATTAAAACAGCTATCCTTTGAAGAGAGAGTATGTTGCCTTTCCTTCAAGCCAAAAGTATAATAGCTATCCTTTGAAGAGAGAGTATGTTGCCTTTCCTTCAAGCCAAAAGTAAAATAGCTATCCTTTGAAGAGAGAGTATGTTGCCTTTCCTTCAAGCCAAAATTAAAACAGCTATCCTTTGAAGAGAGAGTATGTTGCCTTTCCTTCAAGCCAAAATTAAAACAGCTATCCTTTGAAGAGAGAGTATGTTGCCTTTCCTTCAAACCAGAAGTAAAATAGCTATCCTTTGAAGAGAGAGTATGTTGCCTTTCCTTCAAGCCAAAATTAAAACAGCTATCCTTTGAAGAGAGAGTATGTTGCCTTTCCTTCAAGCCAAAATTAAAATAGCTATCCTTTGAAGAGAGAGTATGTTGCCTTTCCTTCAAGCCAAAAGTAAAATAGCTATCCTTTGAAGAGAGAGTATGTTGCCTTTCCTTCAAGCCAAAAGTAAAATAGCTATCCTTTGAAGAGAGAGTATGTTGCCTTTCCTTCAAGCCAAAAGTAAAAAAGCTATCCTTTGAAGAGAGAGTATGTTGCCTTTCCTTCAAGCCAAAAGTAAAATAGCTATCCTTTGAAGAGAGAGTATGTTGCCTTTCCTTCAAGCCAAAAGTAAAATAGCTATCCTTTGAAGAAAGAGTATGTTGCCTTTCCTTCAAGCCAAAATTAAAACAGCTGTCCTTTGAAGAGAGAGTATGTTGCCTTTCCTTCAAGCCAAAATTAAAACAGCTATCCTTTGAAGAGAGAGTATGTTGCCTTTCCTTCAAACCAGAAGTAAAATAGCTATCCTTTGAAGAGAGAGTATGTTGCCTTTCCTTCAAGCCAAAAGTAAAATAGCTATCCTTTGAAGAGAGAGTTGTTGCCTTTCCTTCAAGCCAAAAGTAAAATAGCTATCCTTTGAAGAGAGAGTATGTTGCCTTTCCTTCAAGCCAAAATTAAAACAGCTATCCTTTGAAGAGAGAGTATGTTGCCTTTCCTTCAAGCCAAAATTAAAACAGCTATCCTTTGAAGAGAGAGTATGTTGCCTTTCCTTCAAGCCAAAAGTAAAATAGCTATCCTTTGAAGAGAGAGTATGTTGCCTTTCCTTCAAGCCAAAAGTAAAATAGCTATCCTTTGAAGAGAGAGTATGTTGCCTTTCCTTCAAGCCAAAATTAAAACAGCTATCCTTTGAAGAGAGAGTATGTTGCCTTTCCTTCAAGCCAAAATTAAAACAGCTATCCTTTGAAGAGAGAGTATGTTGCCTTTCCTTCAAACCAGAAGTAAAATAGCTATCCTTTGAAGAGAGAGTATGTAGCCTTTCCTTCAAGCCAAAATTAAAACAGCTATCCTTTGAAGAGAGAGTATGTTGCCTTTCCTTCAAGCCAAAATTAAAATAGCTATCCTTTGAAGAGAGAGTATGTTGCCTTTCCTTCAAGCCAAAAGTAAAATAGCTATCCTTTGAAGAGAGAGTATGTTGCCTTTCCTTCAAGCCAAAAGTAAAATAGCTATCCTTTGAAGAGAGAGTATGTTGCCTTTCCTTCAAGCCAAAAGTAAAATAGCTATCCTTTGAAGAGAGAGTATGTTGCCTTTCCTTCAAACCAAAATTAAAACAGCTATCCTTTGAAGAGAGAGTATGTTGCCTTTCCTTCAAGCCAAAATTAAAACAGCTATCCTTTGAAGAGAGAGTATGTTGCCTTTCCTTCAAACCAGAAGTAAAATAGCTATCCTTTGAAGAGAGAGTATGTTGCCTTTCCTTCAAGCCAAAAGTAAAATAGCTATCCTTTGAAGAGAGAGTTGTTGCCTTTCCTTCAAGCCAAAAGTAAAATAGCTATCCTTTGAAGAGAGAGTATGTTGCCTTTCCTTCAAGCCAAAATTAAAACAGCTATCCTTTGAAGAGAGAGTATGTTGCCTCTCCTTCAAGCCAAAATTAAAACAGCTATCCTTTGAAGAGAGAGTATGTTGCCTTTCCTTCAAGCCAAAAGTAAAATAGCTATCCTTTGAAGAGAGAGTATGTTGCCTTTCCTTCAAGCCAAAAGTAAAATAGCTATCCTTTGAAGAGAGAGTATGTTGCCTTTCCTTCAAGCCAAAATTAAAACAGCTATCCTTTGAAGAGAGAGTATGTTGCCTTTCCTTCAAGCCAAAATTAAAACAGCTATCCTTTGAAGAGAGAGTATGTTGCCTTTCCTTCAAACCAGAAGTAAAATAGCTATCCTTTGAAGAGAGAGTATGTAGCCTTTCCTTCAAGCCAAAATTAAAACAGCTATCCTTTGAAGAGAGAGTATGTTGCCTTTCCTTCAAGCCAAAATTAAAATAGCTATCCTTTGAAGAGAGAGTATGTTGCCTTTCCTTCAAGCCAAAAGTAAAATAGCTATCCTTTGAAGAGAGAGTATGTTGCCTTTCCTTCAAGCCAAAAGTAAAATAGCTATCCTTTGAAGAGAGAGTATGTTGCCTTTCCTTCAAGCCAAAAGTAAAATAGCTATCCTTTGAAGAGAGAGTATGTTGCCTTTCCTTCAAACCAAAATTAAAACAGCTATCCTTTGAAGAGAGAGTATGTTGCCTTTCCTTCAAGCCAAAATTAAAACAGCTATCCTTTGAAGAGAGAGTATGTTGCTTTTCCTTCAAACCAGAAGTAAAATAGCTATCCTTTGAAGAGAGAGTATGTTGCCTTTCCTTCAAGCCAAAATTAAAACAGCTATCCTTTGAAGAGAGAGTATGTTGCCTTTCCTTCAAGCCAAAATTAAAATAGCTATCCTTTGAAGAGAGAGTATGTTGCCTTTCCTTCAAGGCAAAAGTAAAATAGCTATCCTTTGAAGAGAGAGTATGTTGCCTTTCCTTCAAGCCAAAAGTAAAATAGCTATCCTTTGAAGAGAGAGTATGTTGCCTTTCCTTCAAGCCAAAAGTAAAATAGCTATCCTTTGAAGAGAGAGTATGTTGCCTTTCCTTCAAGCCAAAAGTAGCTATTCTTTGAAGAGAGAGTATGTTGCCTTTCCTTCAAGCCAAAAGTAGCTATTCTTTGAAGAGAGAGTAAAACATATATAGTTAACTCTAGGATTATCACAATAGGAATCTGGACATCAAATGATTATCCGCAAAAGTGCAAGATGTTATATTTTTTCAAAAATATAGAAAACAAACCCATAAATGCTGTGCAATTTGTGGGAATAGTATGTGCAAAGACCATATAGAAGAAATGTGAAGTGAATGTTTCAATGTGTTTACACTGTGTATTAATGTTTTATATTTCTAAGATTAGGAATTCAAGAGTAAAGCTTGCTAATAAAGCTCATTATGAATTTAATTAAATTGAAAGCGGTTTAATATATTTTTTAATGTCTGAAACCAAATCAATGATTAACTACCCATATGAGCTCCTGAGTTACAGGATTAAATACGGGTACTCTAGGGTTAATACATTCAACAATATACCCAAGACCACAATGTAATAATAATAATAGTAAAATGTTTAATGTTTTACATAGTTATATAATACTAGGCCATCTTGTTAATGAAGTAAGTCATCATCATCATCAGTTTGTATAACAATTGAAAGCACAAAACAAACTATAGAAAATAATGCCTAGGGTTGTTGTAGTGCCAGATAATCTGTCTTGGTAGTTAGATTAGAGTTTATCAAGTTTCCTTGTGAACCACATTCAACCTCAATTAAAAATGTTTATCTAACCAAAACATCCTTCATGTGGACATGTGAAGACCTTTAGAGAGGGTCTCTGAAGATAGTTGATTGGAGAAGGATCATCCAGTTAAAAGTAATAAGATAAATTCCAACCAATCTTGTTAGAGGTAGAGTCCACATGGACTGTCACAACTCACACTCAAGAGTAAATCAGAAAAAAGAGAGAGAACCCATATAAAACTCCATGTTTGAGCTCTCAAGAGATATATAGAAATATAGCAGGTATATAGTATATACAGTAGTTAGGACAGATAGTTAGTGGCATTTTTTATTATGTTGTATTAACTAAGTGTTTTATTAGAAGTGTGTTATTCCTGTACTGAAGATGTTGAACAGTAAGTCAAATATATATAAATAATCTTTACCAACCAAAACTAACCTATATATATATATATATATATATATATATATATATATATATATATATATATATATATCTTTTGTTTTGTTTTTCTCTTTCTTGACTGAAGAAGGTCATGTTGATCGAAATATTTCAAATAATAGTGTATTAAGTGTTTTATATGTGCTTATTTCCAAGAGATTGCAGTTTTGGACTATTGCCTTTAGGTAAGTCTGTCAGTCTCCTATCAAGTCCAAAAATGCCTATATATATATATATATATATATATATATATATATATATATATATATATATATATATAATATACTTGTAAATTCAAATATAATTCTTGTATTTGTATTTTGACTTTTGTTCTTTATTAATACACAAGAAAATCTATTGCGATATTTATATATATATATATATATATATAAAGAACATAAGTCAAAATACAAATACAAGAATTGTAATTGAATTTACTATTCAAAGCTTTTCGTTGGCTAACAGTACCAACATCATCAGGAATATTAAACATTATTATTACACAAGAATACATATTGCGATATAAATATATATATATATATATATATATATATATATATTAAAATACGTTTTCTTATTTAATAATTTAAAACAACATAGGTTATTCAAATACAAGAATATTTATTAATTTATATCCAAAGCTTTTCGTTGGTAAACAGTACCAACATCATCAGGAATGAAAATTTTCATTCCTGATGATGTTGGTACTGTTTACCAACGAAAAGCTTTGGATATAAATTAATAAATATTCTTGTATTTGAATAACCTATGTTGTTTTAATATATATATATATATATATATATATATATATATATATATATATATATATATAAATTATCACTTTCGTGAAAGTGATAAGTGTATACAAGAAAACAGTGTTGCATAATTACAAATATATATATATATATATATTCTTGATATTTAACGTTATCCATTGTTTTTCCGTTTCACTGACTTTATGAAGTTAATATATTACTATGTAAGTAATTTTATCTTACTGGTGGATAAAATTACTTACATAGTAATATATTAACTTCATATATATATATATATATATATATATATATATATATATATATATATATATATATGATGATAATGTGATATGAACTTCATTTACATTTTTTGGTATAAAATAAAAAATACCACAAAATTGTTTAAAGGTAGCAATATCAAATTCGCATATAATACCAATAACAAATTAATAAATATAATAAATAATAATAATAAAATTATTAATATGCATGAAAAAAACGGTGTATATAAATATTAGAATGTGATTATTATAATAAAGATTATATAGGACAAACTAAGAAAAATCTTAAAGATAGATATAAAGAGCATTTCAATGCATATAAAAAGCCAGACATTTATAAATCAATTTTTGCTAGTCATTGTATTAAAAATAATCACATATTTCCTAGTATAGATAATATGATGATTGTAAAAGAAATTAACAAAGGCCTGAGAATGAATATGTATGAGGCTTTAGAAATACATTAATATAATACTAATAATGAGTTGATAAATGAACAAATACAAGTAAAATCTAAATTTGATACTATATTCAGTGTTTGTAATGTTGGGGCAGGAAAGTAATAGTTTGACAACGTTGTAATAAATTTGTCAATGCTGTTTGTAGCATCTAGTTTGCAAATGTATGGTTGATGTTAATTAAGTCTCTAGTATTCCTGAGGATGTTGGTACTGTTTGCCAATGAAAAGCTTTGAATTGTAGATTCAATAAATTATTCTTGTATTTGTAAATTGTTTTATTTCTTTATATATATATATATATATATATATATATATATATATATATATATATATATAAATTACATTTAAAACTAGCATTTTTTATGGATATAACAAAATGGGAAGACAAATTTAATAAAATTAATATCCTTTTGTTCAATTATAGACAAAGAAAAGGGAACACTCTAACCAAAAAACTAGATATATTAAAAATGAACAAAGATAAAAATACTGAAGTAATCATACATCATAAGTTTCACCCCAATTTTGTTAATTTAACAAATACTAAATTCAGCCAAAATGAAATAAAAATTTTAGAAAATAATAATAAAGTCAACCTTAAAAAAGATATAAAAAGAAATATTGATACAATAATAATAGATACTGAATTGGCGATCAATAAATTAAAAGTAGAGGAACAAGAAAATATGCGAATAAAAACATCACATGAAATAATAAAGTTAATTAAAAATAACAAAACCAATCATACACACATAAAACAATACTCGCAAATTCATCAAATTAAACAAAAATTACAAACTAATGATCTTATTATGACAAATGCTGATAAAGGTAATGCTGTAGTTATTATTGATAAACAAGAACATATAAATAAAACTGAAAATTATATATATAAAAACCAATATACAGAAATAAATAAAGATCTCACAGACAAATATCAAAATGAAATAAAAAATATAATAAAAACATCATCTAAATTATTTAATCAAAAATATACTAATAATTACATAAATGAGAATCCTAAAATTCCAAGATTAAATTTACTAATTAAATTGCACAAAGAAGATAAACCAATTAGGCCATTAGTTAATTTTACAACTGCTCCTTCTTATAAAATTTCAAAATATTTGGCTTTATCACTTAAAGATAAGGTAAAATTAAATAATACTCATAATATAAAAAACTCGATTGAGCTTATTGACAAATTAAAAGATATTAAAATTGATAATAACACAAAATTAATATCATTTGATGTTACTAACATGTATAATAACATACCTATAATGAAAACACTTGAAATAATAAAAAAATAATATAGATACATTTGAAAAAGATAACACATTAACACAAGAAATAATAAATACATTAAAAATCATATTAAATCAAAATTATTTTTTATATAATAATAAAATTTATAAACAAAAGGATGGATTAACAATGGGCTCTTCAATGTCCAGCATATTATCGGAAATATTTTTACAAAATATAGAAATTGAAATAGATAAGATTATTAAAACATATGATCAAAATGGACACTGGTTTAGATATGTAGATGATGGATTATACATATCAAATAATAATGGTTTAAATATTGACAAAATATTAAAATTTATAATTAATATACACGAAAATATAAAATTTACTCATGAATTTAAATCAAAAAATAAACTAAATTATTTAGATATTACAATTACTAGAAATAAAGAATCATTTGAATATAATATATATAGAAAACCAACGCAGACAAATCAAATAATACCTAATTATTCAAATCATCCATACAACCAAAAAATGGCAGCGCTTTATAATTTACTACATAGAATGCACAAAATACCAATGAACTTAAATGATCAAATAAAAGAGAAAAATATAATATATCAAATTGGTTTAGAAAATGGATATAAAAGAAAAACTATAGATAAATTAAATAATAATATAATAAGAAAACAGAAACTCGAAAATAACTTTGTTTCTAATAAGAGAGAAAATATTTGGACAACTTTTACATTCACTGGTAACGAAATAAATAAAATTACAAGATTATTTAAAGAAACAAATTTACAAATTACATATAGAACTGATAATAAAATTAAAAATTTAATAAACAATAACAAAAATCAAAATAATATGCACGAAAGAAATGGAGTATATAATATAAAATGTCAAACTTGTAATAAATTATATGTAGGGCAAACAAAAAAGAAATTAAAGGAAAGATACAAAGAACATTTAAACGCTTATGTCAAACCAAACATATACAAATCAAATTTAGCTACACATTGTATTAATAATGGACACGAGTTTCCGGAAATAGAAAATATGAAATTAATAAAAGAATTAAATAAAGGATTAAAAATGAATATATTTGAAACATTGGAAATTTATAAGCATAAAGTTAAAGACAAATTAATTGATGAACAAATTCAAGTGAGATCAAGGCACCAAACTATTTATAAAGTCATTGATGTTATAGAAAAATTTACATAAAGTGCAATACTTATAAACATATGGTCGTTTGTAGCACATATGATTTAATTTTGTAAAAATATTTTATTAGATAATTTTTTTCCTGAAGATGCTGGTACTATTTTATTGGCGAAAAGCTTTGAATAAATATATTCATTAAAAGTATTCTTGTTATTGAAATATTTTTAATTTATTAACTATATTACAAGAAAACATATATATATATATATATATATATATATATATATATATATATATATATTATAACGGACTATAGCCATCCACGTTGGGAGCCAATTTTATATAACGTTCCTTGCCTTCCACATTGGGCGACAATTTTTATATAACGTACCTTGCCATCCACGTTTGGGCGACAATTGTTATATAACGAACCTTCACTTAATGCTTCTCTACAGGATAATTTTTACTCTTAGGATTTTAAATTAATAATCCAGCTACTTGCTTTTATAATTACAGATTTATTTTATCCTGAGATCAATATTGCATTTACAGGTAGTTCATATAATTCTTTTACTAACTCTAATATTTGCCGATAGGCATCAAGACTCAAATTTTACTATTGATTTTTTTAAATAATTCTAAATTTACTTTCTTTAGCTATCTAAGGGCATGTATAAGTTATTGCACTTGGTTTGATAAATTTTATATTTCAATTAACTATGACTTTTTAATGAATTTATAAAAGTTTAAAAGATTCTTAATGTTTGTTGCTTTAAAGAGTTGGCTTTAAGTTACAATAAATGTATTGTTTATTACTTGCGTGGTTCCTGGTTTTACTTCACTTGACACAAATTCACTTAGTAATACTTTCCCATCAATTTCACTTTTCTTAATTTCTCGAAATGCTTCTATTCCTTAACTGACTTTATTAATCACTCCCTTATTTTAATCTCACTTGTTACCCTTTAATCTCCCTCTTTATACTTCACTTTCTATTTAATAATCTCCCTGGCTACCCTTTAATCTCCCTTACTTTAAATTTCCACGTTATTTGTTTGAATTTGATATTTTTTTTTTACTAAAAACTCAACATTACTTCTCCTTGAGTCCTACCACTTGACCCTTTCGAGTACTGAAAATTGACTGCCGTTCCTGAACATCCTCTTGGATCGTATCCGTTTGTGTTTCATCCCCTCTTCAAATTTGATTGGCTCCCTTATGGCGCTCAAACTCTGGCTAGCCTATGAAATTTTGACGCTTCCCGCACTTTCCTTTTTTGGCTTCGTGGGAATTTGTTGAACTTTCCCACAGGTGCATGTGTTTTTCTGTATTCTCAGGGATTCCTAGTCATAAATCTCCCTGGTCCGTGGATGTCTAGGTAAAGCTTCTCTCCCATGAACGAGGCACATCTTGGTTTACTTACAATTAACTTTTCGACGTTTATTAATATTTATGGCTCACCAGATGTGTGCAGTAACCGTTTCTGGCCGAAAGATATAACAATAGACTACCCCTTGCTAGATAGCGATCGTGTACTACGATCTCACAAGTTCAAATATTAACAGTTTGCTTAACTTAATGAATTTCGTTATAATGTCCCCTAGCAAAATTTTTGATTAATTTTCAATTTATCAAAAAGTTTTGTATCTAACTCCCAAATTTTTAATATGCTTTATTTATTTACTTCCCTATTGAAATGATAATTTATTTAATCAATTAGTTACTTATATAATTTCATTAGTTACTGATCCTAAACCTATGATTGAAATCAGGATTGTTATTACAAACTAATCTAAACCTAGATACAAACATAATGCCTAATATGGTGCACTATAGAATTGAACTGCCCATTTCATATGACAATACTAAATTTACTTGCATCTTACTGTTTCTTGTACATTATAATACAATTATTTAATTTACTCCTTACATCATAATATCGTTATTCTAGTTTCTTGTTACAATGATCTAATGTCGCTGAAATACAATCTTCTAATTACTAAATTTGTTTCCTAATATTAATTTCATTGGCTGCAGAACAATTGTTTTTATAATTGCTTAACCTTAAACAGCATTATGTAATTAACTCATTTTACAATAAATGAAATTAAATTGAGTGTTTGTTGTCCATACTCTAAATACTGTAACCAAACCTAGCCAATAGTTCAAAATTTAACCACATTTACAAACGCAGTAATTACATATTTATCTTATCCTAAAATACAATTACTAAGCCCACTTGTCTAAGGGTGGTTAATAACCCCTTTTGACCCAACTGTTTTCACTTTCACTTTTGTTTTGGTTTATGGCTGTCCCTTTTCAACATTTACTTCTCTATAATCATAATAAGTTCACTGCCTATAATTTGTCCACATTGAAAGGGAAAGGGTTTTCTTTTTCTACCTGAGCCTTTCAGTGTAATGTTTACATTTTGGGTCTTTTACCCACAGGCTACTTTCACTTCATTCTATCTTTGTAACAAAATAACTTTCTGTTTCTGTAACTCAGTTTAAATGTTTACATGTTTTTTTTTTTATACTCTACTTCTTAAATTTATATTCAATTATAACTAACATATTTTTTAAGTAATCGACAATTAAATACCCCTCTCAATTTTTGGTTTGTATCAGGACCAATTGATAACTAGTTGTACCAAACCGGACATTAAACTGATATTTTTATCACTTTTCTGTCGCATGATGTACTTGTGCATCCAATCGGGAGCTTCTATGTCCTTTGGTTGGAATCTGTTTACTTTCTCAATTTTGTAGCGGTGAACAAACGTGGTGGCACTTCAACTCTTACACCCATCCTTCTTAAGATTTCTGTAATTTCACTGCCATGTTGAATAATTTCATACTTGTGTTGCGTTTTGACAACTTCTACCAATACCGTAGTACACATTTTAATTACTGCCTGATACATAGCACCAATCCTCTCTTTTGTTCCAGTCACAATTATCTTTTTCTTAGCTTCATTGATGCGTGGAACTGAATTTTTTTTTAATGTTTCTTTTTTCATTTCTTTTAAACTATCTTCAGACTTTCCCAAAATCTCTTTATGATGATCATTTGGTATCTGATCGGTATTGTTTTCCTGAGTTTGAATGTTTTGCCTTATCTTCCCTTTAGCTTTTAGAACACTGTCCTTCATATAACTCTGACATGTTCTTACTGATTCCTTTTCTCCCAAGCCGTCATTATGATCAACCCTTTCATCCGTTGGTACATGAACATCCTCTTGGATCGTATCCGTTTGTGTTTCATCCCCTCTTCAAATTTGATTGGCTCCCTTATGGCGCTCAAACTCTGGCTAGCCTATGGAATTTTGACGCTTCCCGCACTTTCCTTTTTTGGCTTCGTGGGAATTTGTTGAACTTTCCCACAGGTGCATGTGTTTTTCTGTATTCTCAGGGATTCCTAGTCATAAATCTCCCTGGTCCGTGGATGTCTAGGTAAAGCTTCTCTCCCATGAACGAGGCACATCTTGGTTTACTTTCAATTAACTTTTCGACGTTTATTAATATTTATGGCTCACCAGATGCGTGCAGTAACCATTTCTGGCCGAAAGATATAACAATAGACTACCCCTTGCTAGATAGTGACCGTGTACTACGATCTCACAAGTTCAAATATTAACAGTTTGCTTAACTTAATGAATTTCGTTATAATATATATATATATATATATATATATATATATATATATATATATATATATATATATATATATATATATAGAATATCAAATGTGTTTTCCTGTTACAATATTTTTAAGATCAAATAATACACACAAATACAGGAATATTTAATTTATTGAACAATAAACTCAAAGCTTTTCGTTGGTTTACATTACCAACATCTTCAGGAGTTACAATAGCAAGAATGATAAAAGAACTGTCTAACAAACATGAATCTACTAGATAAAGCAATACACAGTTGCCAAATCTATTACAATATTGCCAAACCTATTCCACTGCTGCCACAACATTATATACATTGAACAAAGTATGGTATTTAGAACGTATTTGAATTTGTTCATCTATTAATTTGTTATTAATATTATGTTTGTAAATTTCAAATGCTTCACATACGTTCATTTTTAACCCTTTACTTACTTCTTTTAAAGTAAATATAAAGTAAAGTATTTTCCTAATATAAATAATATGAAAATTATAAAAGAAGTAAATAAAGGGTTAAAAATGAACGTATGTGAAGCATTTGAAATTTACAAACATAATATTAATAACAAATTAATAGATGATCAAATTCAAATACGTTCTAAATACCATACTTTGTTCAATGTGTATAATGTTGTGGCAGCAGTGGAATAGATTTGGCAATATTGTAATAGATTTGGCAACTGTGTATTGCTTTATCTAGTAGATTCATGTTTGTTAGACAGTTCTTTTATCATTCTTGCTATTGTAACTCCTGAAGATGTTGGTAATGTAAACCAACGAAAAGCTTTGAGTTTATTGTTCAATAAATTAAATATTCCTGTATTTGTGTGTATTATTTGATCTTAAATATATATATATATATATATATATATATATATATATATATATATATATATATATATATATATAGATTTTTTGGACTAGGAGACTGACAGACTTACCTTGGTAAGAGTCCACTCTGTAGTCTTGAAATAGAAACACATAAAAGCACTTAAACAATGATACATTTCAACCACACAGTGGTCTTTGTCAATCGAAGAGAAAACACAAAAAGAAATATGAGAGAATGAAATAAAATAATTGTAATCACAGATTGTGTAGAGTAGAAATCAGATGTCACAGATGCACAGATTAAAGATATATATATATTGTTTCCATGAACATATGAGTGATTATAGTTTATATAAGTCTGTCAGGGGAAAAGAGATAAGACTTCAACCGATGCCGAAACTTCGCCAACCCCCGAAGTTTTCTTTTGGGATGGAGGAGTTATATGAACGATTTATGTGAACATTTCATAATTAAATGCGTACTAGGAAAATTCCTGCTTACGCAGCTTTAGTATTATATAGATGGTGAGAACGGATCCCCGACAGTGTGTAACTCGCCTCTGTATCGAACAGACGTTTTCCACTCCAATTGAGTGCATATCAATTGAATTGTTTTATTAAATAATTTATGTAACAGTTTTCTAAATTAATTGTTTATTAAACTTAATGAAGGTTTATAAAAATAAAAATAATTTTTAAAAACCTTTCCAGCTTAATATAACATGTAACTTATATATATATATATATATATATATATATATATATATATATATATATATATATATATATATATATATATTCTTGATATTTAACGTTATCCATTGTTTTTCCGTTGCACTGACTTTATGAAGTTAATATATTACTATGTAAGTAATTTTATCCACCATTAAGTGCAATAATTTTACCTTGAGTGATGAGGCACCTTTCGGTCGTTGACCATTGTCGAATCACTCGACTTGAGTGATTCGACAATGGTCAACGACCGAAAGGTGCCTCATCACTCAAGGTAAAATTATTGCACTTAATGGTGGATAAAATTACTTACATAGTAATATATTAACTTCATATATATATATATATATATATATATATATATATATATTTTACATTAATTTCTGCTGCAAACACTGTCTAGTCATTAAGAACCACAAACCTTTCCATCACACCAATGAAGTTCCAGTGTCTGTTTACAATCTATAGCTAGGCACATTACATTGTGCAGGTTTAAATTCTACACTATTACAAATTTGATGAAATATACTAAATGTTCAATATAAAATTGGACAACAATATTGACAAAATCACAAAATTTACTATTCACTACTCATTTCCCAAGACAACAGTGCAGAATGCTTGTTCTCACTAGACACAATGGCTGGTTGTCATAAAACTCTTATGGTAAGGACAGATCTAACTTGTCTAAGTTCATTTTAGATCTCAGAATATTGTTCTTTGGTTTTAAGACCTAGAAACAACAAACAGGGAGATTTTTCTAGAAAGCCAATACTCTTATCAACTCCCCAATTTAATTGTTCTTTGCAAAAATCCTTACAGCATTTCTTAATACAAGCTTTTATTGATTTGGGGAAACATATGATTAAACAGTTATTAATCACTTAAACAATAGTTTATGACTATCCGAACTTTAAATTTAGTAAATTTGTTAAAACTTACTGAGACAGAACGTTTTTGATCGCTATGAAGACACTGATGACGATCGGCACATAGCGATCAAAAACGTTCTGTCTCAGTAAGTTTTAACAAATTTACTAAATTTAAAGTTCAGATAGTCATAAACTATTGTTTAAGTGATTAATAAGATTCACCGAATGTAATGGACTAAAACATTCAAGAAATAAACAGTTATATTACAAAACTTTTGATCTATTGAAATTAATGATATTTTAATTGAATTCGTAATATCTTTTAATTTCATCTTAATCATAAGTAATTATTTGAAGAACAAAGTGTAAACTATTAAAATCTACAGTTCTTAGTTTTCCCTCTATCCAAGGTTCCCTCTACCGACAGACAAGGTTAATAGTTTTCACTTAGTTCTTTAACGAGTTACTTTGTAATTTAATTAATAAAATCAAGATCAACAATCATCTTCATAATATTTTAGTTTCAAAATTTGAGGTCATAAACTATAAGAAATTCAAAAGAAAATGAAATTTGACTAAACCCTTGATAAAATGGTAATTTTTTAAAATTTGTTTTTCCATTTCTTCAACTTGTTACAGAATTTTGAATTGCCCATTTTTACCAATGTTACAATAAAGTGAATACTTAGTGAAGTTTTGTTGAAAATTTTAAATCTCCAAGTACAACTGTAAAGTTACAACAATATTTATACAGAAAATTCTGAACGAACAACCATGAGCCCAAGAGTTGCATAGGTGAGGGGAATATATGTAAATAGTTTTCAATTATATTATTTGTTATACATTTATTAAGATAAAGATAAATAAAAATTGTAACTTTAAATAGTAAAAAAACAATAATGTTATTAATACGAAATTATAAAGAAAACTTGCACAAATCTAGAAATTCCTATCAGATATACTAACTCATGTAGTTCCTAGGTTATTAGAGTTAATTGCAAGGTTATCTCTTGAATGAATTTTCTACTTATGTTTTAAAATGTCAGTCATTGTTCTTAAAAGATCTGAAACTTTCCAGAAAACTTTATTAAGTATTGGTTAAAATAGGTAATTCAAAAATTTGTTACAACTTTTTAATTTGAAAAAAAAACTTGAAGAATTGGGAGGACAAATTTTCAAAATTCTGTCACTTTGTTTATTATTATTAACATGAGTCTTACTATTTTTTTTTGGAATTGCTCACAGTTTAATGCTTGAAAAATTGAAACCGAAATATTAAGAACGAGCAAAAACATCACAAAATTTATGAATTGTATGGTTTAATTCCCCCACTTCAATAAAAAAAAATTATTAAAGAGGTTGTGAGGATTTTTGGAAGGAACATTATGGTATCACATTTGGCTGGTTGAAAGTTATCATATTTGGGCAGTAGTCATATTTTTATAAGTAGCTCGCCTATTTCCATTAATCTTATTTTTAATAATTGCAGTATTTACACTAGTAGTGGTTAGCATTACGTAGAACAAAGAGAGGCCAACCCTTGAAGAAGAGGAAACATGCAAATTGTAAAAGGTTAAATAAATTATAACAGGTTTCCCAGATAGTTATTCTGATTTTCATGACACAATTCTTGCATGCCCATAATGAGTGAAACTTAAGTTCCATCCTAATAAGTTTGTTTTGTCCATCCTAATAGTTACAGTTGTAATGAGACTAATGGTGGTTGCTTCAGTTGGTTAGCGTTACTAGAGTAACGTTGACCAGTTAGTAATCAGATAAACTATTAATCAAAAGTTCGGAGCCATGGTATGGTTTATTGAGTTGTATTACATATCAATGGTTAGCTAGTTTATTTCTGGGGGTGCAGTTATTTTCTAGGTGTAGTTCTGCACTTAACATGTAACTTAGATATATGCTCCACAGCTTCTATTATCTGCTTTTTTGGAAAGGTATATTTTAATGGAACATTATCTTGAAAAATAAGTAACTCATGATTGAATGTTAAATATGCCCAAGTTATCAAGTGAAATGTTTTCATTCCAAATTTTCCTTATTGAAACAAAGTTGCCTTTTTAACAAGACAAGTTGGCTTCTCATCGAATATTATTACATTGTTCGTTGTTGTTATTTTGTTATTTATAGTTTTATATTTTTTATTGTTATTTTTTCAATATTTCTATTTATTTCCTAATCAAAGGTTTTTTTTATTGTTATAGATTTATTGTTGTTTTTTGTTATTTATTATTACGTTTTTCTTATTGTTATATATTTATGGTTACATAATTAATTTTATATATTGCTGCTTTGCTCAAGTTTTGTTTGTTTTGTAATTTTTTGTTTTATTTAAAATTTATTTTGTTATTTTATTTTATTTAAAATATTGCGTTTTGTAGTTTTTGATTGGCGATGATAACCACAGCTGGTTTTTTGCTAGGAAAGAAAGAAAAGAAAAGAAAAAAAAATATTACACACAAAAAAATTCAAAACCATTTTGAGTTAAAACTGACTTTGTACACATCTTACAATATTATCAAATATGCTGACATTGTCTTCTTGTACAATTGAGAAAATTAGTAATCCTATTTAAGCTCTTACTTCTGGTGTATCTGTAAAAGCCCAGATGCTATTTTTTGATAATTTCATTGTTTAAAATTAATAACTTCATTAAATATGTTTAATAGACTTCAACAGTTCTGTCTTTGGTTTTAACATTGTCTTTAGCTTTACGTTTAACATGAAAAATATACTGAGCCTGTTTGTATGAGTGTGTGTATGTTTGTTAATGATCTTATTTGTTTGGTCTAACAATAACCAATATGTTATGTATATGAAAATTATATTGGTAAATGTTCTAAATTACCACATTTTTGCCAATATACAGAAGTTGATTTATTCCTTAATTTCTAATACTGATTTCAAATATCTTGAAATTTTTCATGAAAATAAATGATTTGTTTTTATATTTTCAGTTATTTTTGGATGATTCAAAAATGAAGAACTTTACATCTTGTTTTAAAGGTAAATTTCAGTAAGTACATTTTAATTTTGAGTATTAAAAGAAATTGGAGAATTAAAAAAAAAATATCAAACTTTTTAAAATTTCATTTCCAGGAAATCAGTAAGTCTAATCTGTTTAAATTAGTTAATTGTAATGGCAAATTAGTTTTCAAAATGTGTATACAGAAATTTGGCAACATCCATGTTCGGTATGGAACCATATGGTTAAAATTTGGCATATGGAAAAATATACAAAACATTTAAAAGTATAAATCAGATCCTATTTTGAATAATAAAAATTTAACTACAACAAACAATCTAAATATTTAAGTGGCTTACAAATGCAGTTTAATTATACAATAAAAATTCCTAAAAACTGAAACATATTTAAGAGCACAGAACAATAAATAAGGTAAAACATGAGCTTAATCAAAAACAATTAAAAACTTATATACTATAAGGTAATGTAAAAACATTATACTAAAAGGAAACGAAAAACTTAAAAAATATTACAAAAGAAAAAAACAATAACAAAAATAAAAGAACTAAATATAAATTTAAAAAAACAATGCAAATTTATAAAAGAAGAAACACATATGACAACACACAACTTTTACTGATAGCCGGCTAAATAAATTAAAAAAAAAAAAAAAAAAAAAAAAAAATCAGTAGTAGCCAACTACTACTCTTTTATATGATATTTATTGTGTGTACCATTTAGTTCTAAACAGGAATTTGTAAATAAGCCTAGTGCCTAGGCTTATTTTTAGCTGTTTTTTATACTTGAAAATGGGACTTGTTTTATATTCCTGAATCATGTTTTTTTGTCTTGCTCTATGTAAATGATCGAAAATATTTGAGTAGTTAAACAAAAACACTGATTTTATTTTGAGAAATTGACAGAGTTTTAAGCTATTTGGCATTATTAATTTTAAACTATTAATTTTAAACAATTTAAGTGTCAATTTTAGAGTTCTGAACAAATAACTGTACTTTTACTATAGTTTTAAAATTTGTTGTTAATTTAAACACTCTTTTCATATTACTTTTAATTATCATGCACTACTTAATTATTTGCCATAATCAATAAGAAAAACAGAAACACCAATTTCTTTGATATTTGCATTTTATTAACACCATTCCTGGCTTATGGAAATGAACCTCTCTTTGTTATATTGTTTTTTTACCCTTGCTTGTAAAGTTAAAGACAAATGCTTGCTATCCATGATGTTTAACAGGTTCTAATGAGATGCACAAACTTAAAATTAAGATATATAGTTATTGATTCCATCTTCACATGAGCTACTAGTTTTCACTAAAAACACTTGTAAAAATTACAACTTGCCTACAGTGGTATTTACTTAATGTTTGTATATTTCGTATTGTTCGGTAATGTATCGTTGATTATTTTTGTATTGTTTATGAAGAATTTGTAGGTAAGAGTGCACATATTTTTAAAACATCTTAATTTCATACACCCAAAATTAACATACACCATCAAAACAGAACAAAACAACTCACCTAACTTCTTGGATCTTACACTTAAACGAACAGACAAACAGATACATAAATTCAACATTACCAAAAACCAACCAATACCATTCATAACTCCTCAAACCACCCACAACAACATAAACTTGCTGCTTACAACACCATGATATATCACCTGTTTAAAACACCGTTAGACAAAGAAGAACACAACCAAAAATTAAACACCATAAAATATATAGCAAAAACCAATGGATACAACACAACAATGATCGACAAATTTTACAACCGCCTGAAAAATAACTCAAATACAAATACACAACATGACAAACCCATAAAATACTTAACAATACCATATAGATCATCCATAACTCATACTATCTAACACACTATGAAAATATAATTACAAAATAGTCTACTCCAAACACAACACTCTCAATAAACAATTTAAGCCCAACAACAAAATATTCAACACTGCTGATAACTACAAACTAACTTGCAGTTTGTGCCTCAATTTTTACATAGGCCAGACAGGGAGGTCATTTTACACACTACCAAGAACATATACACGCACTAACAAACAAAAACACTCAATCAAACTTTGTTGAACATTTCATATCCACAAAATATGACTACACAAACATAACACCCAACCTACAAATTCTTCATAAAGAATACAAAAATAACGAATGATAAACAACTGAACAATATGAAATATACAAACATTTCAAACTACACCATACATAGATACTCAACACCCAATTACATTGTAACTCACACACACTTTTCGACATCATAACTCCTAATACTCACCAAAATACACCCACACCCCCACTATAATATTCCACCCCTATCCTAACCTACAAAAACCTTGAGATCAGTTACGGTCTGAGTTGACAATGGGACACATCTCCCGAAACATGGCCGTCCTCAATAAATATAAGTAAGTGCTACTATAGGCAAGTTGTAATATATTTACAAATGTTTTTAGTAAAATTAAGAGTAATTATTTAGAAAGTAACTGAAACACAACATTTATGATAACTCCTGAATAACTTATCAGTGAATCTAAATGAAGAGATGTATGGAGTTAAATATGTTAATTTTATCATTGATTTTCATCAATTTAAAAATGCTCTGTTGGCTATTTTAAAAATTAACTTTAATTGTAAATTTGCTCTGACTGTTTAAATAAATTATAAAGTTTTAATCCTACAAAATTAGTATAATTAATTTCTACCTCTACTTAATTTAATACTGTTAGCTAAATAATTAGAGATTAAAACTCAAAAGAATAACAAAATGATTTTAAAAAAGTAACTATTTCTATTAAATATAAATACAGTAAATCTTGTTAAAAGCGGAATCGCAAAGGGCTGAAAATATTCTCCAGATTGGACAAGTTTTAAAGTCATAAGTGGTGTAATAATTTTACTTTGTACAGTACAGGAGTATTACTTATCTTATTATGAGAGAAGCTGTTGATTCTGGAAATAATATGGTAGAATATTTACTTTTAGTAAACTAAATCACTACACTAGACTTTCACAAAATTACTCAAGTATAAATAAAGTATAACATATTATTTCTATTTTAAAGTTATCCTAGTTTATATTATTCTGTTTTTTCCAAATGTCTAACAAAGAAACTAGTTTCCACTTTTTAGTTACTATATACTTAAGTTATTATTGGATACAGTCCTTTACAGACTACAATAGTTCAAGAAGACAGGAAGTTGTAATCAGCAGAGAACTGCTTGGCGTTTCTTATGCTTTGTAGGGCCTCTTCATGAGTTCGTATCTTTGTTTGGACCTCCGATCCTCTGGCTTCTTCCTCTTTATCCCCATCTTCGGCAGTTCTGATGGCTAAAAGATCTGCAGTCGATTCAAAGTTATGATGCGTGGCAAGATTGTCATTAGCACAAATAAGTCGTCACAATTACACGGGATGTTTTTGTCTCTACAAAGATTGGATATTGCCTTTTCATTTTCACTAGCTTTTCTAACATCCTCTGTATCATCGCTTTCACCAACCACTGCTTTAACAAAATACTTGGTTACTGTTTAATTTTCAATTTGTTTGACAGCCAACCCAACCAGTTCACAGCATCCAAAATTTGACACAGATCTTGTCATATCATTGTATCAGCTTCTTCTATATTTAAAATTAAAGATTGCATTAAATACTACCTGTAGTATGATTTAAATGTGTAAAGAATACCAACATTCAAAGGCTGCAGTACGCTCGTAGCATTAGGCGGGAACCAGGCCAGTTTCACATTCAAAAAGGTCATGTCTGTGGCACGTGGCATTGTTCAAAAAAGAATAACCTTTTGCCACTATTGCACACTAATAAACTTTCTACAGACACCACATATTCAACACAATCTCTAAACATTTCAACACTTACACCTTCACTTAGGTACTTTTGACTGGTCAAAACTGTTGCGCGTTGGGAGTGCTGAAAAGGCCAGAGCTTGACAAACTCTGGTCTGGAAGACTGATGTGAGCTTGCTCTGCTGAAGACGTAAGCGCGGTTTCTGATCTACTAGCCGCTATGGTCCTCAGTCAGGGAGTATACGCGGTGCACAGGTGTCGGAGCTTCTGCACAGTATTACGAGAGGAAATGATCTTTTTGTAATGAAAGGGTCTCGCCCGTAACACCCAACACGATGACTGGCTTTACACAGTTTATGGATTCTACTAACCTGTCCAATGTTTTGAGTTTAAAGAGGTCATGTCAGTTTCCAGCTGACGAGCCTAGCAATGTAGATGTGATTAAGAAGTTGATGGTGGCAACTACACCGGCATTGCCATCGTTAAAGTATTTAACGTTTTCTAGTGCTGAAGAGGGGAAAGATCTTTCAAAAGTTTCACCTTTCCTTATTAACAAGGTGATTACTGCCTGTGCAGGAGGTCCAGTTTCATCTGTAAAAAAATTTAAAAATGGGATATTTCCTTGTTCAAATGTCTAATGAGAGGCAAACGTGTTCGCTTTTAAAAATGACTTACTATTTTGATTTGGTCAAGGTATCTGACTCCCTACAGATCCTTGAATTACCCAAAGGGGCTCATCACATGCAGGGATTTAATGTACATCCCAATTGATGAAATTAAGTCCGAAATGTACGTTCAGTCAGTTACGGATGTTGTAGCTATAATAAAAATGGGCAAAGGTGAGAAAGTAGCAACTTGCTCTTTTATTATCACCTTTGGAAAACCTGAGATACCCAAATACTTACATGTAAGGTACCAAAGGCTCTCAGTGAGACCATATGTGGCTAATCCTAGGCGCTGCTTCAAGTGTCAGCGCTTCAGGCATATCAGCTCTACTTGTTCGAAGCATATCGTATACGGTAAATTTAGCGTTGAAGGACATGATGGTAAAGACTGCGTTAATGCTCCAAAGTGCACCAACTGTGGTGGTGATCACCCAGCACAATCATACAACTGCCCTAACCTGAAGGAAGAGAAAGCTTTCTAGGCACATGGCTCAAGAAAAGATATCGTTTTCATAGGCGAAGAGAAATTATAGATCTACTCAGCCAAAGACTGACAGTAAAACTTATGCTGCTACTCTGACAGCCTCTATCCTCTACACTACTCCGTCCTCTACAGTGTAGAGAAAATTAAAATCAGTTTGTGGTAATTCCAGAGCGCTGCCAACCATTGCGCTGAAGCAACCGGATGGAGGATTTATCACAAACAGTGGTGATATTGCTAATGTACTGGGAACATCATTACTCTATAGAGGAATTGGAGTCAGCTATCGTGTCAACAAAGGATTCTGCACCAGGTCCTGATTCCATTGTATACTCCATGCTGAAACATCTACCATCATTGTCAAAACCCGTCCTCCTTCGAATATACAATTGTTTATTTGAGGAGTAGTCTTCCCTCAATGCATGGTTAGAAGGAACAGTCATTCCACTTTTAAAACCAGGTAAAGACAAAACCAATCCTAGTAGTTACAGGCCTATATCTCTTACAAGCGTCTTGTGCAAACTACTGGGGAAGATGGTCAACCGCCGTTTTGTCGGGTATCTAGAAACTAATGATTTTCTTAGCAAAGAGCAGTGTGGTTTCAGACAAGGGCGATCATCTGTTGATGAATTGGTTTTGTTAGAATCCGCTATTCAAAATGCCTTTCTCTTGTGTCGAACACTTGTTGCTGTTTTTTTCGACATCGAGTAGGCATATGATATGGCATTGAAAGGAGGAATTCTGAACACTTTGAAATCATGGGGTATACAAGGGAATATCTTAGCATACATCGCTAACTTTCTATCAAACAGATCTTTCTGCATTCATCTTGGAGGCATATACTCAAATAGTTATAAACAGGACAATGGTGTACAGCAGGGCAGCGTGCTGAGCGTCACCTATTTGCCGTTGCAATAAATAGTATAACATCTAATACACAATCTCCGGTAAGTTGCTCTCTCTTTGTGGAAGACTTTTGCATTTATATGCCTAGTTGTTGTATGGTAACCACAGAAAGATCTATACAGTTAGCAATATACAGATTAGAGGAATGGTCAAGGACTACTGGTTTTAAATTCTCTGCTCCGAAGACCAAGTGTGTAGCATTTAGTCGTCGTTGGCAACACCAGGAGCCGATCCTTTATCTTGATGGGATTCTGCTTCAAATCATGGGTAGTGTTCAATTTTTGGGTCTTTTATTAGATAAAAGTGAGATGCAACAAGAAATTGGATATGTTAAGAGTCCTTAGTGGTACAAATGGGGGAGCAGATAGAACATGTATGTTAAGGTTCTGTTGCACGGTCGTTAGATCATGCATAAATTATGGCTGCCTAGTCTATTCATCTGCATGACCTACAGTTTTGAAAACTCTCGTTCAGTCGAACACTCTGGAGTTGCTACTGGTGCGTTTGGAACTAACCCCAATCCCTAGTCTTCTTGTCGAGGCTGGAGAACCCACTCTTTCAAGACGACGTCATATGCTGCAATTATTGTACATCTCCTGTGTTCGAAGCAAACCTAATCATCTGTCATTCAATTGTTTATTTAACAACCCTTATAAACATCATTGTAATTCACGCAAACGTTTGACAGCTCCATTTGGAATAAGGATGCCCGCATTATAAATAACCTTGAGTTAGAACCTCCTGTCATGTTTGAACGATCCATGTGCTATCTGCCTCCATGGATAATAAAACCGCCATGCTTCGATTTTTTGTTGTCCAGTTATATCAGAAGTAATACTCCTGACGTGGTGTACCACCAGGAATTCTTAGCAAAATGTAGATTCCACCAATACAGTGATGTTATATTCACGGATGGGTCTAAACTGGACAATGGGGTTGGGTGCACGTTTTATGCTTCAGGACCGATCTATTTGTACAGCATCTTGTAGTGTTTTTACAGCAGAACGGTTTGCTATTTTTAAAGCACTAACCGACATTCAATCTAGTTATTCACACTTACTTTTGTGTTCCGATTCCAAAAGTGCTCGTCAGGATTTTTTCTCTGTAACCCCCTTGGTTGGGGATATTTTGTGTGCTGTACACAATCTTCAATGGGGGGGGGGTGTTGGGGTAACATTCTGCTGGGTTCCTGGTCACTGTGGAATTCACGGAAAAGTGGAATTCTTAGCGGATGAAGCGGTGTCATCTACATGTGTCATGGCATCTGATTATATATGTTATATAAAACGTTCATTGCTCACTGCTTGGAATGATGAATGGCAAAGTGTTAATCACAATAAGCTGAGGGAAGTTAAGGATACCGTCCGCCCATGGAGGTCTTCTATTAGTTTGAAACGTAGGGAGGAAGTAGTAGCTATCCGCCTTCGCATGGGACATTCTTATCTAACTCATGGTCATTTGATGGGTCGTGAGGACCCGCCTTTATGCCAGTTCTGTGGAAACACATCACAATCAGTCATATACTGGTGGATTGTGGTGGTTTGAGGCATGTCGCGACAGTTTTAATTTACACGGCAGTCTAAAGGTGGTGTTAAAGGACTATGCCGCTGCCGTCAACCGTATCATCACATTCCTTCGCCACCAAAATATAATTTTTAAAATTTAACATTTGAATATTTAAAATCTATAGTTTACAAATTTATTATACTACAGATTTATTCATGTTAGTTTGTGTTTAGAGTTTATTATTGTTAACATATTTATTTTCTACATTAACTGTTATTTGTTATTGTTGTAAATTTATTGTTATATTGTTTTGTAATTTAATGTAATGTTGTTTTGTTATTAAGTGCGATGTTGTTTTGTTATGGGTTTCCTTATTGTTTTATGTGTGAATATATATATATATATATATATATATATATATATATATATATATATATATATATATATATATGAAGTTAATATATTACTATTGTAAGTGATTTTATCCACCATTAAGTGCAATGATTTTACCTTGAGTGATGAGGCGCCTTTCGGTCACTTGACCATTGTCGAATCACTGATTATTTTTTCTTCAGTGAACATCCGCACCAGAAAAATTAAGAAAAAATAATCAGTGATTCGACAATGGTCAAGTGACCGAAAGGCGCCTCATCACTCAAGGTAAAATCATTGCACTTAATGGTGGATAAAATCACTTACAATAGTAATATATTAACTATATAAAGTCAGTGCAACGGAAAAACAATAGATAACGTAAAATATCAAGAATATATCACCATATTTAAAATATATATATATAAATTTTTTTTTTTTTAACAACAGGTTATTCAAATACAAGCATATTATTTATTTATATTCATATAAAAGTTCATATTTATTAAATTTATATATATATAGATTTTTTGGACTAGGAGACTGACAGACTTACCTTGGTAAGAGTCCACTCTGTAGTCTTGAAATAAAAGCACTTAAACAATGATATATATCAACCACACAGTGGTCTTTGTCAATCGAAGAGAAAACACAAAAAGAAATATGAGAGAATGAAATAAAATAATTGTAAAATAAAATACATTCAATAAAATACATACAATAAAATACATAAATAAATTCTCTCATATTTCTTTTTGTGTTTTCTCTTCGATTTACAAAGACCACTGTGTGGTTGAAATATATCATTGTTTAAGTGCTTTTATGTGTTTCTATTTCAAGACTACAGAGTGGACTCTTACCAAGGTAAGTCTGTCAGTCTCCTAGTCCAACAAATCTAAATAATCTTTACCAACCAAAACTAACCTAAATATATATATATATATATATATATATATATATATATATATATATATACATATATATATATATACATATATATATATATATATACATATATATATATACATATATATATATATATACATATATATATATATATATATACATATATATATATATATATATATATACATATATATATATATATACATATATATATATATATATACATATATATATATATATATACATATACATATATATACATATACATATATATATATATACATATATATATATATATATATATATATATATATATATATATATATATATATATATATATATATATATTTTAAAACAACACAGGTTATTCAAATACAAGAATATTTATTATTTTATATCCAAAGCTTTTCGTTGGCAAACAGTACCAACATCATCAGGAATGAAAATTACAATTTTTTAAGCTTTTCGTTGGCAAACAGCTGTTTGCCAACGAAAAGCTTAAAAAATTGTAATTTTCATTCCTGATGATGTTGGTACTGTTTGCCAACGAAAAGCTTTGGATATAAAATAATAAATATTCTTGTATTTGAATAACCTGTGTTGTTTTAAATTATTAAACAAGAAAACGTATTTTATATTTATATATATATATATATATATATATAGTTGTTTAAATTTTGTTTGTTTTTTATGTCTTATAATTTTAGTGTTATTTAAATTTTAATTAAATATTTTACTTTATCTAAAATTTTGCTTTTGTTTTGTTGCTGATTGGTGATGATAACCATAACTGGTTTTTCGCCAGGAAAAAAGTCCAACAACAGTCTTTACCATATTTACTGCACAATAATATCGTCTTTCTTTTGACCTTTTACTCCCAGGACATTTTTCCTCCTTAACTATAATTGATTTAGTTGGTAATGCCCGTTTTGTCTGCGTTATAAATGTTTTTAGGTTCATATATTGCAATAAAATCTTGCAGATTTGTTTTCCACTCATTTACAACACGTTAATCTGCACCTATTGATTCACCACTGATCTCATTCCAGACAATGTTATGTCTCTTCTTGAAACTGTCCAGCCATCCTGTAAACATTTTAAACGAGATTTGGTTTCTGCAAGAGCTTCACTTTTTTACCATCGGATCCAAAATTTGTATATTTTTCGATCTTGCACAGATAAACCACTTCCAAACTATAGCATTAATTTCTTCATTAAAAGTTAAAGTTGCTTTTTTCTTCATCTATCCATTTCCCTTCAACTACTCAACTGTATAATTATCCGGACCTTGTTTCTAGGAACTGAGGACAATTTAACTATTCATTTGATCATGCACTCTCTATGTTCTGTTTCCTCGTTTAACAAATTATGCTCTATACAAAGTAAACAACAATAATGCCTATGTAACTGTCTCGAAACCAGTAGTTTTCCACATTGTACAAGTTTTACTGTATCATACTTATTAATAAAAATTTGGATAATCCATCCGTAAGTTTTAAAATAATCACTACCTGTTAAGATATTAAAATCTTTTGAATAGAAGGGATGAATAATTTTATGGATGGACTGAGATTAATTCTGAGTATTTTAGAAATTATAAAATATGCCCTTTTAATTTATGTACCAAGTTTTTTTTAAAGGTATAGACATGCTTCTAACAAAATTGATAATAAAACTTACTTTTTAATAACATTGTGATAGTTATCAAGCAAATCATGACAATATCAACCAAGGAAACTACTTTTATTATTAATAATTGATTATGTTAATAACTATTCAAAGTAATGATGCTTACTAGTTATAAACATGAGTTTTTTTACCTTCTCTATTGCCTCAATTACCTTTCATAATTTTTAACAATAAAAAAAGTTGTTCTGTTTCACAAAAAAGTAAAAGAAACATAAGCAGTCCTACAATGACATAAAAAGTATATTTCTGTTTTAATAAAAAACAATAAAAAACTGAATTACTGATCATAATATAGTTGATTTGCTTCATTTAAGTAAAAAGTGGATTATTTTTTTTTCCAGATAAGACATTTTTGGTCTTTTTCTTCAAACGTTTAAGGCTGAACAATACAGGTCGATACGAAAAAGATTTTCCATTTTTTTCTCCTTGTGGGAAAGAACGTAATTTTATTAGGTGTGATGACACACCAATTGTATACACACATGTAGCTGAAAAAAATGAAAAAGATATATTTTGCTATGGTCATGCAGGAAATGAATTACATCAAGAGTTTCAACCTGACCACATTTATATGGACACAAACACTGGCAGAGTTTATCATCCAGCACCAGAATCTGGAGGGTCGGTTGGTTTAATTCAGTCAAAACTAGCCATTGATTTTAGTCGCCACTTTACATTTAACAATGGAGAGGGTAAAAGTCCAACACATTTTTCTTGGAAAGAAAATGATTATATTTTAAATGCAGAATGGTATAAGAAATTGAGAACCAGTGTTTAGTATTTAAACAATTATTTATAGTTAATAGAGTAGATAATATTTACCCTTATAAATAACTCAATTTATTGAAGTAGTAATTGAAATATAATTTACAATTCTTTCACATTAGTAATGTGAACTTGTGTGTGTATGTGTGTGTGTGTCATTTTTCATTTTGAAGTACACCGGAACTCCAATTATCCAAACTCTGACTATCCGAATTGCTTTTCGATTAAAAAAAAAATTATAAGACAAACGTGATTTCCAAATTATTTTTTTGGCTACATATGCTATTGGGCTTTACTCCGTAAAGCTAGTGTAGGCACAGCACAAACATTATTTGGATGCAGTTCTGTATGGTTGTGGTTGTTCTAAATGAGAATTAGTTGTCTTATCTTTAGCAGATAAACTAATTATAGATCAATTAGATAAAGGCGATACAACTAAACAGTTGACTGAGATGTATAGTGTTGGACAATCAACGATTTCACATTAAAAGGATCAAACCAACATTTTAAAACTTTGTTCCATTGCTTGAAAACGAAGATGAAAGTTCTAGAAAATCAATGAAGGCGTCAGAAGACAAAGAATTAGAAGATACCATTTTCAAGTTGTTTTCTGGAACAACATGCTATGGGAAAATCAATTTCAGGTCCAATTATTTGTGAAAAAGCTAAGATTTCAGAAACTTGAAAACAATATAAAACTAAAAAGATATTTATTTCCATTTGCAACATACATACAGTATTCTTGAATTTTGTAGTCCATTACGTTCGGTGAATCTTATTAATCACTTAAACAATAGCTTATGACTATCCGAACTTTAATTTTAGTAAATTTGTTAAAACTTACTGAGACAGAAATTTTTCGATTGCTATGTGCCAATCTTCATCAGTGTCCTCTGCTTGGAGATGTTGGGTCAATACAAAATGTTGGTTACAGTAAAAAATACAAGACAACACCAACATTAAAGATAAACTACAATCACCAGGCCTATACAAACTGAACTGCGACGAACGTAACAAATTCTACATTGGACAAACAGATCTCAGCTTTAAACAAAGAGTCGAGGAACACAAACAGAACACCAATTCAACATTTTACAATTAAGTAAAAGAAACAGGACACAAATACACAGATATTTACCATAAACTAGAAATCCTACACATCAACAAAAAAGGACCAGATCTCATCACACTAGAACAATATGAAATTTACAGACACACAAAAACACAAAGTACAAACATATTAAAAGAACAAACGCAATACAAATCACACATACTATTTGATACTTTCGAAAACCTACCTTTAAAACAGTCACCGATTGACCCAGCATCTCCAAGCAGAAGACACTGATGAAGTTCGGCACATAGCGATCGAAAACGTCCAGTCTCAGTAAGTTTTAACAAATTTACTAAATTTAAAGTTCGGATAATCATAAACTATAGTTTAAGTGATAAGATTCACCAAACGTAATGGATTACAAAATTCAAGAAATAAACAGTTATATTACAAAACTTTTGATCTATTGAAACTAATGATATTTTAATTGAATTCGTCATATCTTTTAATTTCATCTTAATTAGGGTGTCTAGTAAAATAGCTTGAAGAAATTCCCTGAGTTTTCCCTGACTTTTCCAGGGTGCCTAGTAAAATAGCTTGAAGAAATTCCCTGAGTTTTCCCTGACTTTTCTAAATTGTATTTACACTATATTTATAACACTTAGAATATAAAAAATTTATACAACTGTCTTGTCTTAGCTTTTTTGCTTTAGTTTTTCAATCTCTTCAGATATAAGTTTATTTCTTTTGTAGCAACTGACTTCACTTTTGCTTTTTTAGCTTCCAGTTCCTTCAGCTGAATATTATTTTTCCTCTTCTTAGCTGCTCTTCTATTTTTCTCGGTCATTTTCTGTAATTAAAACGCTTTGTAGTTTACATGATATTAGTTTATGGTGCCACAAGCAAACAAAATGTAACAGGATTTTTCCTTGGTATAAACTTATTTCAAAATAAATAATAATAATATGTTTAATATAATAATATGTTTTATAAATAATATATGTTTACCTACCCTCTTTCTGTCATCCTCTGCTTCTTTGAATCTGCTGTGTGCATTTCTCATGCAAAGAATCATTTTTTTGGGCATTGGTTCAGAAAATAATTTCATAAGTCCGCCAGCATCAGTTATTGCAACGTATATTACTCTTTGAGCAGTAAGTGACTCCTCTTTTAAATTTTTAACTAACATTTCTTTGTTAATTGAGAATCCTCTCTCTAATGTGGCATTGCCATGTGATAGAATTAACATTTTTTTAATAACATCTTTCAAATTTTCTTCTAAACCAACTTTCAACATCCAAAACTTGTCCAGCCTGGTTTCTGTCCTTTTATAATTTGCACATTCCATTTTGAATGTAGGCCTTGCCAACAGCTTCTTAAATTCTGTGTCAGCTCTATCAGCTACAGCAGATGAAATGACATAGTTTTGAACCAAAATTTCTAGTGTTTTACCCATGTTCTGACAGGCTTTCTCTTCATATGTAGCAATATTTGATGGTTTCAAGAATGACAGATGGATTTTGTTAATTCATATTTCAGAGGTGACCTTTCTTGAGTTTTAAAAACAAAATGTTGAAAACAACTCCTAATATCTTTTCTCAAGCCCATAACCTCTTTATCCTTTTTAGATTCACATTGTCTCAAGGCAGCTCTCGTTCCATAACCTATATCAATGTCTCTGACTTTAAGCAGATTTTTGAATAATCTTTCTTCTTCCTCAAACATATTTACCTTGAAAAAATCTGAGTTTTGCATAATTTCTACTTTCACAAATCTGAGCATAACTCTCTTAACAAGGTTGAGAAGAGTGTCATACAAAAATGGCACCATTGGGGCATCAGATTGAAATTCAGTTAAAAATGGCTCCAATGCTTCAGCAAAACACTGGAAAAAAGCCAGTTTAGCACAAAGGAATTTATCATTTAAACAATGTTCAACTACCTTAAAACTATTACATTTGGGCTCTTTGTCGGTTCCTTTCACACAATCCACATATTTTCTAAGTGCCGGTAGCAAATCTTGAGCTCTTTTTGCTACTCTGGAGTTTTCTACCCAACGAACCATGCAAAATGGAAGAGGGAATAACAACGATCCTGTTAGCTGTGTAAATTGACCTCTTCTAACTGGAACCATCTTAAACAAATTGTGGATAGCCCTCAAAAATTCTATCAAGTTCCAACCAGTTTTATTAATTCCCGTTTTAAAAGCTCCATTCACAATATGCAGTTCACAAGAACCCAATTCTAAAAGTTTTGGCGCTTTTTCCCCATGGATGGTTATTGATTTCCTCTTTTAGATGTCTATAGAAAGCCCAGTTTACATTGGGCCCATCTATTGATATCTGAAGGATCTTGGATAAATCCAGACTTTGAACACCTTTTAAGAACGAATTGAGTAACTCTTTTGCTTTTGTGTCTGTAAGGAACACAGAACCAAAATATCGAGCTTTCACTTCATCCGTCTCTGCATCCCGATACCTAACACTCAAATCCATTTGGGCTCTTTGTAATATTTTGTTTAAACTTTCATCAAAGCCAGTTACATAGTTAGAATTTGAATTTAATGATGTCAGTAACAGGTCTTTAAAATAATTTGATAAACCAAATACAACACTATAGGAAATTGTATCTCCGCAATCTCATGTTCTGTGCAATGGTGCTATTGACTTATTTTTACTCATCTTAAAATCTGAAAAATATACAATACTGCTGTATGTTTGTAGCATAATTATACATATTATAATGTTATTGACAGATCAAATGTCAATATACTACAAATTAGAAATGTATGGCAACTATTTTCAACAATAACTTTGAATAACTTGCCTATGAGTTTTCCAGAAAGACAAAATGCCACAACACCACTATTCAAACAAATGAACAAACTGAAATTACAAAACCAGAATTGAAAAATGAACTGCTTTATCACAAGAGGCCTGTTGATGTGTTCATACTTCCGCCAGTTCTGAATATTGACCAGCGAGCACGTACAGCTGGGAAGATTTAGCGTGGACCATGGCCGGTGCGTGAGGGGCAGTTGGTAGGCCTCGCTGAGACCGAGAAGGGAAGGAGGGGAGGTAATGATGACATCTGCATGTAGTGATTGCCCGCTACGGCAATGAAAACCGGAACCTTCCATGTTGAAATAAACAGTGTAAAAATAATCACCGTCAAATAAAACACATACTATCACGAGTCTAGACAATGTTTACACAGCGTTCTGTGTGGTCAGAAACAGACTGAGTTATCTGTTATCCCCACCCGTCCATATAACAGAATCACTGCGCACCCCAAGGCCATGGTCCAGGCTAAAATTTCCCAGCTGTACCGACTCGACACATTTATTATTTATTGACATAAGTCCTGAAGTCATAGCAACGGGCTTATCAAATAAATAATGGGCATCTAAATAAAGAAGTGTTATTTCCTGACTGCCCTGCCCCTAAACCAGCCCGCTGGCTTACAATACCAAATATTCGAGAGCAATGGTCACTAGTTTTGTTTCTAATCAAAATAAATATTTTCCTGATTTTAAAAAATTTTCCCTGAATTTTCCAGAATCTTAAAATTCCCTGACTTTTCCAGGTTTTCCCTGTCGCTAGACACCCTGTTAATCATAAGTAATTATTTGAAGAACAAAGTGTAAACTATTAAAATCCACAGTTCTTAGTTTTCCCTCTATCCAAGGTTCCCTCTACCGACAGACAAGGTTAATAGTTTTCACTTAGTTCCTTCAATAATTACTTTGTAATAATTAATACATACAGTAATTATTTAAAATTGACCCTATTTTTGATAAAAATCCAATTATCCTAATTGTTGTTTATTTGTATGAGATCCAGTCCCAAATGGTTTAGGTAATTATAGTTCTGCTGTACCTTATTTCAAGTGCATGTGCTTAGTCTCATACTGGCTTGTCTTGAAAAAAGTTTTTAATTAGTGATTGATGCTGTAAATACTCCTTAGCAGACAGATTCAAACAAATAAATATAAATACATTTAAGCAAAATTAATGTATTAGGTCTAGTAAATTTAGAATTGTAAATTACAATTTTTTTTTATTAACTTGACAAAAAAACCACTATTTACTGATTTACTCAGCAGACGCGTTTCACACTAGGTCAGTGCATTATTCAATGCTGTTAGTTAACGACAAGACTGTTGCTCAGATGTGTTGTGTTGGTGAGTCTGTGGTGTTATTGTTCATAGAGTAGTTGTTAGTTATGTGCTCAAATATAGTATTTGATTGTGACTGTGTTTTGTCA